>CAIGRS010166940.1:0-40867 GCA_903798395.1 Fraxinus floribunda | reverse complement strand
CAACCTAATTTGGGTCACAAAATTCAACAATTATGCAGGTATCATGTTCATGAAAAGATTGTCAATTTTTCGCACCTTGGTCCTCGGCCAATGAAACTTCCTCCCGACGCACCTACAGTTTCCGAAGACTTGTTAAGCCTCAAAAGGCCGAAAATTTCTTGACTCAGAGGCACAAGTGTTTGGATTCTTTGAATCCCAAGCCTGAAATTGCATTTTGGTTCACTTGGTTTATTAAAGGTGTAGTAGTAGAATAGAATGTTTATAATTCTATTTACTTTCAGGTAAAATGCATCTTTGGTTGAAGTTTTATGGTAACGATGATGCTTCTCAAATGTACTAGTTCAACCCTTTTTCTCTTCGATTCGAAGAGACAAATATGAGACTTGTCTGAACAGTTCATTACCTTGCGTGCAAGACTTCGAATTTATTTTAAAAGGTCAATTTTATTAAGAAGAGTAATTCAAATTTTTATACGAACAGCCACAAGAATAACAAAATCTCCCAAATTCTCGAATATTACACTTTCAAAATTTTAGAAAGAATTGCACTGAATTGAGATATCGAATTTCTTTGTAAAGTTAACATTTGAACAAATTGTTGCAAACAAGATACTGAAATCCTATATTAATCTTATTTTACATGGAGGTATTAGCACGTTTGATCCCCATTTTAAGCTGCTTTTTTCGACTTATGTGTGCAGTAACCACATGCTTACTGTCGCAAGCAGGGCCAAACATGGCTTATGTTCATTCATCCTGATTATTTTGTCAGCCTTTATAAACGCAACTTCTTTTGTTTCGAAGGAAAAATCTCAAGGTGTGCACGTCTATGGATCATCAAATTTCTGTTAGTCTCAGGCACGTCTCTCTCTCTCTCTCTCTCTCCCCTCCCGCGTCCCAGCTAGGTTACATTGTAATCACTTCATTTTTTAAATCCTAAACCTAAACAAAATAAATAAGTTCTCTTTCCATCATTTATTTAAAGAAAATTATGCACGTATAAGGCTTTTAAAAAAAATGAAAATGAATTTTACTTGTACTGAATGTGGCGCCTTGAAAATTATATTTAAATGAAACAAATATGCACGAACTTAATTTGTTATACGAGCGAGTCAAACTTGAAGGAGATTTAAAAGATTATTAATTCTCGTATCGATTGTAAAAAAAATTGTTATTTTAACATTGTAGTTCAGAACTAAAACATTAAACTATGATCTCGAAATCCAGATATGATAGAAAAACTACATATTATATTATGATATACAACAAATTAAAGGGATCATGTGGGTAAGGCATTACTTGTTTGTTTCAAGCTATATTTAGACAATATGTTACATTAAAGAACGTTCAAGGATTTGAATTTAGTCAAAATGACAAAATTTCTGTTTTTGTCCTTGGCTTTGTGCATCTCTGTCTTCGGATTCCGTTCAAGTTTAGTTTATGGCACTTTCGTGAAGAATATGTACATAAACTGGGGTACTCGACATTCTGCGTTTCTGGGCAATGGCGATGATGTAGTACTCGTCTTGGATCGATATTCCGGTGAGCGAATTCTTCATTTCATGCTCATGTGTGCACTCAAAAGCATGGACGACCTTGAGTCGGGTTTTCTGAAATTTTAAACTATTAGAGATTGACTACATATATTTATTTGGTTTTTCGGAATTCTAGGTTCCGGCATGGTGTCGAATAAGTCGTTTCTATTTGGAAGCATCGAGATGCAAATAAAGCTAGCATCTGGAAATTCAGCAGGAACAGTTACGGCGTACTATGTAAGTTCATTGCCTTTCTAATTCAATCGCAATTGAAACTGCTCGATATGAAAATGATCGATTCATAATGTTTTCTTTCGAAATTTTGGCAGCTATCTTCGACTGGTGACAAGCACGACGAGATCGACTTCGAGTTTCTAGGGAACGTATCAGGACAACCCTACACTGTCCACACAAATGTTTATACGCTAGGACATGCTGGAAGAGAACAACAATTTTACCTATGGTTTGACCCAACTGAAGATTATCACAACTACACCATCCATTGGAACCCAACAGAGATTGTGTGAGTTCAAACCTATTATTCTTCAAATATTTGGATTCATGCAATCCAATCCCTCGATTTCTTTACATTCGGTGTATGTATGGTATATACTACGATTCGATAGGGTAATATTAGAAGTGTTCAAAATAGAATAAGAATATATTGTATTTAAACAACGTACTCGAGTGAAAGGGTTTGCGTCAGTTCGAGTCCCCTCAGGGCCACTGAGGTGAGTACCCGGCTGTAAACTTCAGGGCCCGTGGAATTAGTCGAGGTGCGCGCAAGCTGGCCCGGACATCCATGGTTATCAAAAAAAAAATTATCACAACTACACCATCCATTGGAACCCAACAGAGATTGTGTGAGTTCAAACCTATTATTCTTCAAATATTTGGATTCATGCAATCCAATCCCTCGATTTCTTTACATTCGGTGTATGTTTGGTATATACTACGATTCGATAGGGTAATATTAGAAGTGTTCAAAATAGAATAAGAATATATTGTAGTTAAACAACGTTCATATATTGTCAAATGTCTATATATAGATGATTCTTCCGACGATTAGTGCATTTTATGTTATTATAAACAAAAATATCATTATAATTATTTTTTTGGTACATAGTATGGGACAAGACATCACAACAAATAAGTAATGGTATTTGGTTTCAGGTGGTATGTCGATGGTGTGCCATTAAGAGTCTTTCGAAACTATCTAAGCGAGGGAATCCCTTACCCAAGCCTACAAGCAATGAGGATTTACGCGAGCATTTGGAATGCCGATAGCTGGGCAACAAGAGGTGGGCTCGATAAAATTGACTGGAACGAATCTCCATTTGTTGCCCGATTCCGTATGTTTCGAGCAAGGGGTTGCGAGTATGATGGACCAGTTAGTATCACTCAATGTGCTACTCCTACACCTGCCAACTGGTGGAACTCTCCTGTATACAGCCAATTGAGCCATGAACAACAAGATCAAATGAACCGGGTCAGAAATAAATACATGATTTATGATTATTGTGAAGATATTAAACGATTCAAAGGGTGGTTGCCTGGTGAATGTTTCAAGTCACAAGTTTGATAAAAATATCGAACACGGAAAGTCACAGCTGGCATTAGGATTGTTACTTCAAGATACAGAAAGGCAAAAAAATGATTTTAAAAAGTACGAATCTTTCGTGCTTATTTGTGCCCCAATTTATTTATTATTTAAAATAGTTCAATCTGTGCTCCGTTTTCTTCAAGTACGTTTTAGTGTCACATTTATGGCATTGATAACAAAATTTTGAAGTCGATTCTAAGCTAATGTTTCAATTATAGATGGGTGCAAAATGACTCTTTTACCCCTCCAATGACAAATATATTAATTTATTACACACACTATCAAGTTATTAGGGCCTTCTATTCATCCAAGTATTGTTAGAGAATTATGTATTCCATCTTTTGGATATACGTTCCAAGAATTCACAAGTTAGAATTCTTCAAGCAACGAGTCATATTATAACCTCACTCAATGAGTTTTGGTTATGAACCAAGCTTCATTAATCCCTTGGGATAATGAAGTTATCGCCACTTCTACGACCAATATAAGACATTCACCTATTTGTATTAAATGTGAGTTTTTATAGTAGAAGAGATGAATTTGTTACCATTAGATAAAGAGACTTGTGGCCTGACATTCGACACGCCTTGTTATATGCATCATTCCATCAATCCTAGGCTGAGGGGTATTAAATGGTAAACAAACAAGGGCTAAGAGATGAAATGATGGTAGTCCTTTGTTTATTTGCTGTTAGCATGCTCAACTATACACATACCCTCGTAATACATTTGTTGTGGATTTGTTGGGAAGGTACTTTTTTTTTTTTGTCCAAAATTAAAATATGTGAATCAGCTAAAAAAATCACGAGGTACAAATCAAGCACCTGTTTCACAACCATTATTTGAGAAAAATAATGATTGTCAAACTAGGAAATGTCATGTTTCATGTAATGGTGAACCAATTCTGTTGACTTGGATTGTGGGAAGCAAATATCTTATGTTGAGGTATCAATGGACTAACACTCTTGATTTAACTCAAATATTGTGATATCTTATCTTACCATGTCAAAATATAATTAGATCTTGTGCGGATGATTCTCTAGGCAGCATTGGTAATGGATATGCTTACAATTAAGGTTTATTGGAAAAGTGTCGGTAGACACTCAAGTTTCCTAGGTACAAACTGAAGGTCACGTTTTGCAATTAACGTATATGACATGTGATGTAGGTACTAAAATTGTCCAAGATTAAGATATAGGAATTGGTTAAGAATTTCACGAGGTACAAATTGAAGGTCACGTTTTGCATGTTAGTCTCTTGACTTGGTTAGATTTTGGGAATCAAATACCTCATTTCACTTGTAATATTTCAGTTAACTTATAAGTGAATGGAAACTATTCTCTAATGTTGTGAACTTTGGCATAATGGGTTTAGGGCACCTTTGATATGCCATGTAAATAAAACAAATTCTTTGCATGGCTACACAACTTATTCTACCACTTGAAAAGTTCCAATATCTATTAAGATGAGAGACATGGATGAATTCACTTATAGCGCAAAGCAAAAAGTTGGAACCTTTGATAGTGCATACACACTAATTAATTAACTGTCCCAAATGCAAAAAAGTCAACTATTTTGGGTTTGTTTTTGGCCAACTCCTCAAAATATCTACTTGATATAACTAAATATTCAATATGTCTATTAAATAATTCACCCACAGCTACTATCTATTAAATAATTCATCCACAGCTACTATATATTAAATGCTTATGAAAAATGAAATTAGAAAGAAGGAAAAGTAATTTATCATTAAAAAATAATTTAAGTAATAAATGATTACTTGATAAGAGTAAATTATCCAATGATAAGTAATTTTAAAATATTTAAATACAATTTTGTAAGAATGAAGCGAATCAAAAAGTAAGTTGGAGATATTTTCTACTATCAAGGAATTTTTTACATTGAATAGATATAAAAATATTAACTCATATATACGATTTTGAACTACTCTTCTTAGCAAGATTGACCTTTAAGATAAAAAAAACAAGTTTAAATATGATATCAGAGCCTATTAAACTTAAATGAATAATCCGATCGACTAAGACTAAAAGATAGCATGTGTGTTCTTAAACGAGCCTTCATTTTGCAGGATATGTTAAGGATAAACTTTACATTGAATAAATATAAAATTATTAATTAACATATAAGCATTTGACCTATTAAGATGTAATCACAAATCTTAGTAACTACACATTTCATGGGTTAGCAAAAATCCCTGATGAGTGCCCCGCTTGGCAAAAATCCATGATGGCGCAAGGCACGAATGGGTCGACCTACCTCGTTGCTATCCCTTAGGTCATAAATTTTCACATTGACTATCAGTACCGCAAAACTGATATGTTGGTGACCACTCTGCTAAAATAATTGATTGGGACCACACCATTAGTAGGTTTGGAAACAAGGAATACAAATTGGGTAGGAGTGAAGCAGCTATGCCTCACTATAAAATGAGTTGAAGAATTGAGTATTTGTAAGTGCATATCAAAGAGATGGGGCTAACTGGTAAGTTGATTGCCCAAATAGAGTTCAAGCATGGAGGAGATGTATTTCATGAACTCTTAAAACACAAACCACACCACATATCCAACAAAATACCTCATTTAGTACAAGGTTGTCATCTCCATGAAGGGGAATTTGGAAAGGTTGGCTCAAAAATCTGCTGGACATACACTCATGGTATGTATATTCATCATGCATGTCTGAACCTAATCTGAGCTTTTTACCATTTTTCTTTTCTGATTTTTCAAGTCACAGTAATTTTTTTATTAATCCATTTTTATCGTCCCATGCGATTCATTTATAGAGCTAGTAAGAGAGATATATATATATATATATATAAACACACACATACTATGTTATGTTTATCGTTAAATTTATCGAAAGATCAAAAGTAACTAGATCTTTAACAACTACACTACGACGTGTTTGTCTTAATTGATCACTCTTTCTTCTGATTTGGTTTACTAAGGTCGTGTCACTCTTAGAAAGATCATATTTCTATATTAACCCTAAATATATTTAGCTCTATCAATTATGAGTTTACAATTGATGAAATTAATTTGTGCGAATGACAGATGGAAAGGTAAGGAAAGCAACGGAGTTGATTGAAGCCATAGAGGAGGAAAATAAATTAATCAAATTTAAGATGCTTGAAGGAGATATGATGGAGGAGTACAAGGACTTCACTATAACTATTCATGTTGAAACCAAAGGTAACATAGACACGATCATATGGACTTTGGAGTATGAGATGCTGAATGAAGACGTTTCACATCCAATTTCTTTCCTGGCTTACTGCATTGAAATCACAAAAGATATTGAGGCTAATTATTGATATATAAGCTTTTCTATTGTGTACTTCAATAAAATGTTTGCACATGTGTGGTTGTGCTTGCAGTGTGTAATATAAAGTGTTACTTTTAAAAGTTTGTGATATAGCTAATTATGTATTGGTCTACCGGTAAGAACATATTGGACAATGTCTATTTTGTTCAATACTTCTAGTCGACATGTATGCGCTATGCATTTTAATTTTAAATTGATAAGTTATGTTTTTGAGATAATCTATGAGTGATCTAGTTGACGTAATAAGTTATGTTATTATGTAATGTTTTATAAGTGCTGCAAAAGTAACATTTGAATATACGTGAATGTTAATTAATTTAAAATTAATGGAGGGGAATATATACGTACAATGAATGTTAAATCATTTATTTAATTTTCAATTAAGTAAAATTAGATGTTAATTAACATACATGGACACGAACAATGAAATGCATTTTTGAATATGAAATTCTAATTAACTTATAATTAGAATTAATAATACTGAAATGCATTAATGAATATGAATATTAATTAAATAAATATGAATGTTAATTAATTGAAATTAATAATAGAGAATTCATACATTAATGAAAGCACACAGGTAAAATAAATATGTCAAATGTACATGTACATTGATAGAAACTAAATGGTTAAATAAATTAAATATATTGAAAAACAAAAAACAATATATTATTGAAATAATTGAATTATAGTATGGTTAGAAACGTCCAGAAAATAATTCTCACTTGATATAATATTTAATATATTATAGATATATTATATTTACTTTTGAAGTTTTTTAGAATTAATTTTTAACATGTCATTAAAAAATGTGAGAAGAATTAGTTTCTTAAATTCAACTTGCATGGTGAAGAAATGCACCTATACCTTGCTTCCCTTTTAACATTTATTTTGAAGACTTTTGTCTGCGTTTTCTTTAAAAAATGAATTGTGAATTGCTTGACCCACTATATAGTTTCGTACATGGTTTTAAATTGTGAATTTATCCATTGTTTAAATTTTGTGATACATGCGTTAATGGTGGATCCAGGAATTTCGGACGCAAGGGCTAGAATGGTATCTCCAAAAGTCATAGATGAAGGCGGCAACGAGTATAACAATATCAGTCATAAATCCTCTTCATCATACTTAACCTCCATCGTTTCCAAATTAACTACGATTTCCTTGAACACTGATAGATGACCTTCCAAAGATTCACCTTCCATCAAGCGATGAGAATATAAGCGGTGCTTCAAGTGTAACTTACTTGTCAAGTTCTTTATTATACAAAGCTGCTCCAACTTTAATCACAAAGCAGCGACACTTTTCTCATTTACCACGTCCTGAAAAATTTCATTAGAAAGATGAAGATGTATCTGAGATAGGACTTTCTGACCATTCCGTTGTTTATCCTCTGCAGTCATTGTTGCGGGTATTCTATCAATTCCCAATAAAGTATCATCAAAATCCAATTATGCAAGAACAGCTCGCATCTTGATTTACCACAAGGAAAATATGCTATTGCGATCTAAAAGCGAAATTTCAAATTTCAAAGTTGTCATCCATGAACAATCGTCCTTGTTACAACCTTGCTTTAATAATTAATTTGGACTTCCCAAGAAATCGCAAAAAAAAAAAAAAAACCATTAGCTCTGATACCATTTGTTATGAACTAACCCGATATTAAGAAAGTTTTGATATCACTTGTTGAGAAATTGGTCAAATAATAAAGACGAAAATATGGATAATATAAAATTTAATGGATCANAAATATGGATAATATAAAATTTAATGGATCACACAACAATCAAGAAAATTGTGGAAGAGGAGAATTCATTATACAAGAAACAAACAATTGTCTTACAAGATTTTGATCTTCTCAATTTAATTTAAATAATTCTCTCTTATTTCTAATATATACAACAATGATCTAATTGTTATATTCTTTCTTGAGTATTGCTTTTTCATCCTATGAAGTGCCTATACCTCATGGAGCATTTATAGAAGTCGAATCTCGAAATTGTGGATGAGGTATAGTCCAAAATGGAGAAGAAGACCTAAAATCCGGATAAAAACGAGAAAATTGTGGAAAACATATTATCAGGGCGTTGCAACGCCGGGTCCTCTGTTTGGACCAGGAGCGCGAGCACTGCAGCCCCTTGCCCGGCGCTGCGATTTTTCACTCTTTTCCATTCCAAAGTATGTTACTCCTTAATTCAATCAAACTCTCAAAACACCACGAAATTTGATTCTTAATCAAATCAGACTGCGGTGCCGGGCTTGCTGATTTTTTTTTCTCTTTTCCGTTCCAAAGTATGTTACTTCATCTCTAAGTCCTTAATTCAATCAAACTCTCAAAACACCATGAAATTTGATTCTTAATCAAATCAGACTTCTAAACCAAGATTAAACAAGTTTCATTCATGTAACAAACTTCTAAATCACATAAAATTTTTGTCACAAAACCTAACACTTAACTATATTTAGCTCTATCAATTATGAGTTTACAATTGATTAAATTAATTTGTGGGAATGACACATGGAAAGGTGAGGAAAGCAAAAGTGTTGATTGAAGCCATAGATGAGGAAAATAAATTAATCAAATTTAAGACGCTTGAAGGAGATTTGATGGAAGAGTACAAGGACTTTATTGTAACTAGGGATAATTGTAGCTGCGATGTCAAATCTTTCATTTAGTTGCAAACTTTATCCAAACCTTTCATTTGTGACACTCACAATATCAAATATTTTATTTGTGCCACTCATGGTATCAAATATTTTCAAAATGTCGCGGCTGAAGTCCGAATGTATGGTATTTGTTAGTTTGACCAAATAATTGACTTTGACAACAACTTTGACTAATATTAAATGATTAAAATAGTAACTTTACATTTTTATAATAAAATAACTAAAATTAAACAATTAAAATTAAAAACCAAAAAATCAACTTCATGCACCCCACCCCATCTCAAAACCATCACCACCACTGTCATCTCCTCCACCGCCACCACTACCATTTCGTCCATCGTAATCAATAACTACACATCTACTTACCATCAACCAAGCGATGAATTCTATTTTTTGAAATCAATTTTACAAATTAAAGGTAGTTTTTTGCACAAATGGTGACTGGTTGGTGTTGACATTACTTTTCTATACTGTATTATGAGCAAAGAACAAAACCCATAAAGATGAAGATTCAAGAAGAAAATGCTCAGTCTTCCTTGCTTGATTCCCTTTACCGTGAAGAAGAAAAATGGGAAGAATTTGAAGAAGGGAGTGAAAAATTCAACTTTAATGGTAGAAATTTGTCCCATTTTCCTATTATGTTAATAGAACAAGATTTGCTTTGAGAAGATGAACATCTGAACTCTCTTTTCTGCAAAGAAAATGGCGCATTTGTCAATGGAACGTGTTCCTCTTCCTTTGCAGGCACACACCGATGCAATGGAATGAATTTTGAAAGTCAATTTTTTTTTATGAATTTTCAGCATTGACTGTCATGCTTGCAGTAAATTATCTTGACATGTTTCTTTGCAGCATCCATTTTCAGAAAGAGAAGCCATGGATGATCCAACTTGTAGCAGTGGTGGTAATGGTTTTGGGGTGGGGGTGTGAGGGGTGGATGGAGAAGATGAACTTGATTTTTTGGTTTTTAATTTAAATTATTTGATTTTAGTTATTTTATTATAAAAAAATGTAAAGTTATCATTTTAACCTTTTAAAATTAGCCAAAATTATTGTCAAAATCAATTATTTGGTGAACTAACTGTCAAACTAATAGAAACCATCCATTTGGACTTCAACTGCGACATTTTGAAAATGTTTGGTACCATGTATGGCACAAATGAAAAGTTTGGTACCGTGGGTAATACAAATTAAAGGTTTGTGCAAAGTCTGCAACTAAAATGTTTTGGTACCACTGCTGCAATTATCCCTTGTAACTATGCATGTAGGTAACATAGACATGGTAACATGGACTTTGGAGTATGAGATGCCGAATGAAGATATTTCACATCCAAATTCTTTTCTGGCGGTATTGAGACTAATAATTGATTTGTAAGCTTTCCAATTGTATAATCAAATAAAATGTTTGCGTGCGGTATGTCTGCATTAAAGTTAATTTTGTATTTTCCCATCTGTAATAAGATATTGTGTCATACTCAGCCTCAGTTCGGTTTGAATTAAAATCTGATTTTAATTCAAGTTAAAATCAAACAATCAACATTAATCACATCTTTCACATGTCCAACAACTTTTCAACCACACATGTCAAAAATATCTATCACAATCTACTAAAAATCTAATTTTAATCTCCACCAAATACCCTCTCAATACTTCTAGCTGTCATATATGCACTGTGTATATTAATCTTGAAATGATAAGTTACGTTTTTGAGATAGTCTATTAGTGAAGTAGTTGGTGTTACCAATTAATAGCTCATATTTCGTATAACTGAGCTGTAAAATTGTGCAGTTCATTTTTTTTTAAATGATCGAGATTGGGACATTGAGAACAAAATGTAGATAATTCATGTCTCTACACCATTCAAAATTTTAAAAAATATTTACCAAATATACAATGACCTTTTTAATATCAATGCACATTGTCTCTTCTTAGTAAATTATAAGACACCAAAGTATAATGCGTCAATATGTCAAAAATATATTGTTTTCTTTCATTTTTCAGAGAAGATATGACATGTTGAGGTGTTAAAAATATATTAGAAGGGATAGCTCAGGATAAAATATTTGAGCTCATCGTGTGAGAATGATAAATTCAAATCATAGAATTAATCATTTTGACATGTCAATGAGTGCGATTGTGTTCATGGTCAATACTCTCGATGTCTTGACTCTTGATTAATTAATTTTACAATCTTAGGAACATATTTCATGTCATGATTTCTCCTTGGTTAATCTGATGATGACATATACACACAACCAAAACACAAAAACAAAAGCTAAGGTGATAAAGAAAGTAAAAAATTTAGCTACTAAGAGATGGATTAGGACATTTATTCAACACTTACATTAGAAACATGAGTAACTTAAAAAAGATTAATCTTGAGTTGCACAAAGGTCCTTCCTTTACATTAGAGTTGATTAAAGAGCATTGATGTTCAAACTAGCGTAGAAAATTTCAAATTTGATCGTAGTTTTTGAAAAAAAAAATTTATTTTCATTCTTAATTTATTCATCGAAAATTCGTAGTTGGGTTAATTTTGCACTCACTTACACTAACAATTTCATCCACTTAACTCCCATATCGTTCTGAATTCATTTATGTTGGAAAGTGTTTTTAACAAATTTTATTTTATTTTTTCGGAAATTGTTGTGAACAAATTTTGATAAACGATATGAAATTGAACTTCAAGTAATTTAAATATAGTATATGAGGATTAGTGGAAAAAATGGGCTTCAACTTAATATTCTCCTTAGGCACTATGTACAATTTGGGTTGTTAAATGAGGGCGAGTCGAGCCGTGCTCAATCGGACTCGCTTAACAAAATTGCAGTTTTCCATATTTTTTTAGTGGGTGTTCGGTGGGAATTAAAATAAGATTTTTAGTAGATTGTGATAGAAGTTTTTGAAATGTGTGGTTGAAAAGTTATGAGACTCATGAAAGATATAATTATTATTAATTGTTTGATTTTGACTTAAATTAAAATCTGATTTTAATTTGAAACAAATATGACCTTAATTTTTTTTTACCGAAATTGTAAATTTTTCTAAGCCCCTATTTGGGGCACATTATTTTTTTCATTCTAAATTTTTTACTCATTTTCAACCACACATTGTTCAATGAAATAATATTTTTAATTACATCAATAAATTTTCCTTCTTTTTCAACCATATATTTCCTATCACATCAAACAAAAAAAATACATTCTTGAACTCAAAATGTGCACCAGACGGTATAAATTTGGCGAGTGGGACTCTATTGCTAAATCGATGTTCGGCTTGCGCTCACCCTAGAAATCGAGCCGAATCAAATCGGCTCGCCTCATCAACTCATTTTCCTAGCCGTGCAGCTACCGAACTCAAATACAAAGGGCATTCCCCCTCAAGCACACCTCAAAGTACAAAAATACCCTCCAGTCATTATCGTCCACGTGGCAGCTCTATCCTCTTCTCTTATTTGCACGCTGTCCTGTATAGTGACGCAGTGAACAGGGTGTACAACTCTTCAAAGCCCTACCTGTGTTGTGTCGTTTCTCGCTTTTCACGAAGCACACTCTCTGTGTGTGGGTTTTGTATAGATTTGATAGATGACAATTGAGATTGGATCAAGTTTGATTTTGAATTTGAAGCTCTAATGGAAAGGATCGTCGGAGGTAAATTCAAGCTGGGCCGTAAAATCGGTAGTGGATCGTTTGGTGAAATCTTTCTAGGTAATCATAATTGTATATTTGTATACAGTTATATGTATATGTATTATTTGTTGATTTTTGGTTTTATTGTTAAATTGAGCTGAATTTATTTGTTTGATTATGCCTTTAATGTAATTTTTTTTTTTTTTTTGCAGCCACACATATTGATTCATTTGAGATCGTTGCTGTCAAGATCGTAAGTTTTGTGTAAAAATTATAATTTTTGCATGCAGCTAAGTGGTCAATCATGAGTATTTTTTTTTTTTTTGTTTAGTTAAGTGAAAATTCGTATATAGAATCTAATAGTTTGATGTATTGAGCATGTTATTTCCACGCATATATGTAATAAATGTGCATGAGCAGGATAAAAAAAATTGACTGGTGATGTGGCAAGAGAAACTTACTTATGGTTCTCTTTGTTGATGATTAGAAAGTTTAGGAGTATGTTTCCAATGTTAGCCCTTAGGACATGTTTGTTTTCTTCACACTGGTTTGAACCAAGGTGGCACCTTTGGCTCTCAAATTGCTCTATGGAAGCTACAAGCATTGCTTAAATGATTTATATGAATCTATTAGCGTTTGCTGATAAATTGACATTTTCTTTATCTTCATTTGCAGGAAAATAATAAAACAAAGCATCCACAACTTTTTTATGAGGCCAAGTTATACAATATTCTTCAAGGAGGAAGTACGTAGTTGTAGAAAACCACAAGCGATTTGAACTGCACAAGTCTTATATTTTATATATGAATGAGTATCCCCATTAACATGATTGAATGAGCACAAATATATGCTACAACCATCATGTCACTCTGTCTTCATATGATATAGTATAGATAACTACGTTGAATGCATTTAATACATATCATCGAAGAAGACGTATTGATGTTTGTAAAGCACAAGTCAGACTTCAACATTTCTCAAGCACTCTTAAAATTGTACAACACTTTTTTACGGTGTTCAAAAATAAAAAGAAAAGTAAAAATTCGAGACTTGAACAGTGTGGAACACTACTACCACACAATTTTATGATCAAGTTCAAAAGGTTAATATGTTTCTCGCATTATGATAGGAACGTTCTGTAGTTGCAATACTCTTGGCATAATCAGTTGATAGATAGTTAAAATTACATTGTAATATTATGATAAAAGATTATAAAAATTGTATTTTCTGATATATTTTAGATACATATGCACAAGCTTTAATTTGGATGAAATTATAGGATCGATTATATCTCACAAGTAACCTGACCATGGAAAATGATATTGGAAATTTTAGTTAGTTGAATTTTTTATTTTTTATTTTTTCCTTTTTAATTATTATGTCTTTGATTGTTTTCCTTAATTTATTCATTCATTTGTTGTAGGTGGTATACCTGGTACAAAATGGTCTGGTGTCGATGGGGATGACAATGTTCTTATCCTTGATTTGTTGGGGCCAAGCCTTGAGGACCTATTTGTGTACTGTGGTAGAAAGTTCTCGTTGAAGACCGTCTTAATGTTGGCCGATCAAATGGTGAGAATTAGTTCAGAAAACACATGCTTCTGAAATCTTGGACTATATTTTTCTGTTTCCTGTTTGTCATAAACTCTTGTTTTAGTTCTGCGCTCCAAGTTGCTTTTTCATGGGTCTATACATAATTTTAAACCTAGGATTTGTTTTATACAGATAGCAAGGATTGAATATGTGCATTCTAAAGGGTTTTTGCATCGGGATATTAAGCCTGATAATTTTCTTATGGGTCTTGGCCGAAAAGCAAATCAGGTGATCATAACTACAGCACATTGTTCTTTATTGTTTGTTTGGAATGAGCTCCTAATCTATTTTGTTCCAATTCTTTTCTCCAGTAATTATTGTTATTATTATTTTGTATCCTCACTCTTTGTTGGCCATAATTCTCATTCTAATATCACTCTCTTTAGGTTTACATTATTGATTTTGGTCTAGCTAAAAGATATCGAGACTCCACAACAAACCGGCACATCCCTTACAGGTGCACTTTCTCGCTGGATGTGCTACCGAGGCATTTTGGAATATGAATAACTTCTCCTTATCTGATTTCCTTTTTCTTTTTACCAATTTGATCAATCAAAATTTTGTTTTGCAGATACAAAAGTGTTCTGAACCTTATCTTATTTGGTTAGGAATCATTTTCTTTTCACACTTATTTTGGGAAAAAACTAAGATGCGACTCTTTTTAATAACTACTACTTAAATGATGATGTGATTTGGTTTATAGTATATGAGATCATTTTCAACAACAAAGATATAAAGATCAGTATACATTGCTTTATTTTTTATCCTGCAGGGAGAACAAAAATTTAACAGGGACTGCACGCTATGCAAGTTGTAATACTCATCTTGGAATTGGTGAGTTGACAGGCTTTTTTTCTGGTCTTTCTTTTATGATAGCACTCCTATCCCTACATCTTTTTTTAATCGACCAGGAGAAGAGGTAGATAAATTATAGGTTATCACATGATACGTGGATCACATTTTCTTTGTTTTGTAGAACAAAGCAGGCGTGATGACCTTGAATCCCTTGGATACGTTCTTTTGTATTTCTTGAGAGGAAGGTGTGCCAATTCTTCCACTTTTATTATGTTCTATTCTAATTTTCTTTTAGCAAAATGTTGTTATACATTGGTTTCTTTTAACCAATCACTAGTCTGTATATAGCCTTCCATGGCAGGGTTTGAAAGCTGCTACAAAAAAGCAAAAGTATGACAAGATATGTGAGAAAAAATTATCAACTCCTATTGAGGTAGGTACATGTATCAATTTTGTCTTTACTATTATCTGATTCTTTTTTAGACCTTTTTTTATGTACTTTATTTTTCTTTGTAAGGTGTTATGCAAGTTCCATCCCGTGGAATTTGCCTCATACTTTCATTACTGCCATTCGTTGACATTTGATCAACGCCCTGATTATGGATTCTTGAAACGCCTCTTCCGCGAACTATTCACTCGTCAAGGTATGTCCTATGTCTTGGTATCCTGGCTATGCATTTTATATAACTTCAGTTCAAGCATGAGGCACTGTGACTTTGACATGTTTTGTTGCTTCTGCCGCCTACTTTTCCATGTTAATGAATGATGATGCTTTTAGCATTTATTGGCAACCTAAAGTTATGCTAAGAAGTTGGGTGAATTGTCACAGTTTGCACTACCGTCTTGAAGTATTAATCTAATAATTTTCTGTAACTTGCAGGATGTGAACTTGATTACATATTTGATTGGACCATCCTGAAGTACCAACAGGCGCAAACAAGTAAAACACAGCAACGGGTATCATCTAATTTTTCTTGTTGTCTATGCTTTAGTTTTTGGTGTTTTTTTTTTCTTTTGTCTATACCATGATTTTGTTAAGCTTGACGTGTTATTATTCTATTAGAGCTAATGCTTCTTGCTGGGACTTTCTTTAGTCGGTTAATGTTCATTGCATGAACTTGCACTTGTAGAACTTAAACTGTAATTCACTTCAGTTTTTATTAAACTGGCGCATTTGTAGCTATCTTTCTTACAACTTTAAAATGTAAATATTTTGCAGCCTATTCCTGGAGAGAGAAGTCCTGCAGTTCCAGTGGATGTGGAAAAACATCAAGGTCTGTATTTTTTAGTGAGCTTACCTAACCACACAAGTAAAGCTAACAGAAAATATATCTTCTGCATTCAGGAGAACTTGGTGTCATATTGAGAAATTATGCAACTATTTGTTGTTTGTACATAAATGTTGTTCAGTCGTGGTTATGGCCTAGGTTGAAAAGTGAACCCAAAAGATCACTAAGCATACTACAAGAAAGGTTAGAATTGGATAATAAACATTAGATAAAATATGAAGAAAAGTATATGCACTAGTCAGAAATCTAGATCATTTTTTCTGTTATACATCTGAAAGAAACTACTTGTGTCACTTATCATCTATTTGATGTCTGCAGGCAATAATGCTTCTTACTCGGCTGAGTTGACTGAACGTATGAAATTAAAGAATGATGCTACTGCTGGTTTCAGCATGAAATTTAAATCACCATCAAATCGAAATGTGGCTCCTGGGAATCATCTTGATAGAAATGTATGGAATCTTGTTTTGATTATAATGAGAAAGTGAAGAAAAAAAAATTCTGTGCATTTTGTTACACTTCTTTTCTTGTAAGATAAACAGTGCCCCTGTTGAAGGCAGTCTGAATTATGTTATCTACATTATATTATTAATTTGTTGTTAGGAGAAATCATTTCTTTATAGTTTCTTTCAGTTCAATTGGATGCTTAAATGTACTTGTTTTTGCAGACAATGAACAATGCACACATGCAATCTACTTCATTCTCTCCTGCTGGTATGTCAAAAGGGAATGCATCAAAACCTATAGAATCTTCTGAAATCACAAGTGTTAATCACGGAAAGCATGATGATGCTGGTCCTTCAAGTAGTTGGATTTCTTCTCTGCGGCGCATTTCTTCTGCCAAATGATTCATGTGGTACTCCACCTTCCCTTCTCTCTCTCTCTCAATAATTGCACCTTCCTGTTCCATCATCCCATGACCGCTATTGTTCTTGTCTTCTCTTCTTCACTATTTCAATGTATTATGCACTACATGTTAATGGACAATGTTCTGCTGCTTAGGTACCTATTTTCTGTTTGCAGGTAGAACCAGCTTAAGTACGTAATAGTACGGTATGTTGTGGACTTGATATGATGTCTTTGAACTTGGAGTAGTTATAGTTACCAGCTTCTCTGAAACAGTTACGAGGTTGTTATAAGTACACGGTTGATAAGTGTGGACCTTCCATTGCATTCAACAAAATCTGGCAATGCCTTGCCTATAGACATGTTTGTAGTGCTGTTAAAAATGAATTTCACTATTCCTCTTTTGTGGAAGATCTGTTTACATATCCTTCTCAAGAGGAATTGTAACCACCTTTGTTGATCGTAGCTGCTACTGTTTAAGATTTGTGCATATACAGCTGTCAGACAATGTTTCTGGATATTTTACTTGCGTTGGCCATCATAGCTTTATATCCTTTTGTGACTAGAATAAGTTTCGTTTTAAGAAATGTATCGATTAATGTTATCTATCAGATTCCTTGATGATGAGGAAATTCGGAATCTTGATATTTTGAAAGCCATTATTTGATGCTTCATTGTGTAAATGATTATGGTGGAAGGCATGAATATTCCTTCCATGGCAACATATTCATGGAAGTTATATTCGTAGAAGTCCTTTCTTTTTAGATATATTTGTTCTATCCGGTCATTTGGAAATAAAGGGCTCTTCTTTCAGGAATACCATATGAACACTCGCAAAGGAGTTCTACATGCAGATTCCTGATTTGCTTCATAACTTTACAAGCATATCAGGTCTAGAAAAAAATTTCATTTCCTACCGCTTCCCATTCTGTACCGTCATATATTGAACAAGTGCCAACATCTCATCCTCGTGCAATCTATTATTTTCGTCTCTCTCATGCTTCCTCCAGTGATGTTATTTTGCCCCTTTCTGTTCTTTTCCATTTTTAATAATTATCTAATTCAAGCTTCGGATTTATTTTAAGACTAAAGGTATAAAGCTCTGGAACTCTGACAGGTTTGCACTAGCAATGAGCAAAACTTTGGTAAAAGATGTGGCTTTCGGACTCTACGTAGTTTCCAATTTATTTGACATTAGACATCAAATGTGTCATGTATTTCGAATTTGCAGGAGATGCTCTTTCCATATATTTGCTTCCATGGGTGGAACCAAGCTGAGAAATTTCATCAAAGATGTGCCACAGGTTGATGTGGCTGTGAGGTCTTTTTGCTAAAAGACGAGTCTTTATCTTTTGTCTGAATAAATACCGATGAGGCAGGAATTATTGATCTTCTGGTTTGATCTTTCAGTAATTTGATGAAATTGTGAGAGTAATACGATATATGTTGCTTATTCATAACGACGAACAGATTTGCTGGTGATGTATCATACCATATAATGATTGTTATGCAGGTCAGTGGACGATGCCTTGTAATGTTTGCTTTTGAATGAAAGGGTAAAAAGGCATCGCACTGTAATTAAGTTGGCTCTAGATCACTGCTGTGCTCTTGATCATGGCTGTCAATTTTGTTACCATTATCAGATTTTTACAGTGATGATTGTGGAATTTGGTTAAAGAATGGAGCTTCAATTTTCTCGAGTGTGCTGGTAATTTGTGGCTCGTAATTATGGTAATTTCCAGGGAATTTGTGGCTCGTAATTATGGTAATTTCCATATTTAGCCAACTCTTTCGATGATTTGCATCAAATGATTCTCGTGAATAATTGTGCGTTGTTCGGTGGAGTAATGATCATATGGATACTTTACTTCATTTTAAATCAGTGATGTAAACAATCTATAGATTCATAATTTGCTACGGTACTTCAGGTAGGTTTTGCAGCATAAACGGAAGTAATCCAGTTGGTGCAGACGAGTATATTTTTGTGGCCAATAAATTAATAAAAATTTCGTGTAGGTACTGAATTCATTATGCAGTGTTATAAACTTTGAATTAAGGTTTTGATGCTCAATAAGATTTATAGTTTACATTAAGCTTTCGCTTTCTTCAGGCAGGAAACTAACTAGTGACAGAATAGATCTTTTTGGATGAACGACTTATTTTTACTAATAATGACAAGGCTCCATATTTTACGAACAATGCTTAGAACTTCAATTAACAAGATTTATTTTTTTAATGAACAATTACATTAGTGACGAATAATAGGACATTTTAGGTTTATATCATCAACACTGAGCGAGAATAAAAGGAAAACGAAGAGATTTTGAAGAAATAGAAGTATATTGATAGCCGTTTTTCTCTTAATATACACGAGTTCGGGAGTTCACGCCGATAATCCATGTGGTGATGGCAGGAATGATAAAACATACACAAAAACAGAGATTACGGCACGAATTTCTGGTTTCAAAGGAGCTGAACAAAAGATGTGTAGATAAAAATGAATAAATAAATAAACAAACCTCCAGATAAAGTAGGACCAAACACAAAAACAGGTGACACCGAAGCTGAAGGGTTTAAGTCCCACACTGTCATAGGAATCACCAAAAGGTATGTTGCCTGCAGCCTGTCCTGTGTACATTCATCAGTAGTAAGTGAACCATCTGAAAGAGAGTAAAAGAAAATAAACGTTCATAGCATAGCGCATTTCATTCTGTTAAATACTATTAATGGGGTATTTAAACAATGTTTACCTCATGATATTTATCATATGGCAAGATTCAAAAATTTATAACTTTCAGTGACATGGACTACATACACTAGCATTGTACACCTTCACCATAGGTGACAAAACTACTCATTTCCAGAAAGCCAATATTGGTCTGTTAAATCCAGATTTGGAACCAGATAATGTGGAAGTTAAGTTCTCTACCCTGCGGAATCCAATCTGCAATGACGTTAAAGAAGAAACATCAACGGTTTTCTCGAGAATGAGATTTCATAAATCTTCATTAGCTGATTTTGAACTTTAAAGAGAACAAATTAAAGTACAATATTACATTTAGGGCCTGTTTGAAGTAGATTCTTTAATAGATATTGTGAAAAGTGAATTTTTTGGAGATTTTGGTTAAAAAGTAGGGAAAAGTAAGGGATCCATGTGCAAAATTATTTTATTGGGAGAATGAGTGATTAAAAATAAGTTTATGAAAAAATGAGTTTCAAAGAATCTGTACCAAGCGGGGAGCTTAAAAGAACTTTGGGCCCAGATTTACCTTGTCTAGAAGTATATCCTGAAAATCTTCTGGAGGAATCTGAATAGTTTTATAATTAGCTGCTGCTGTCTGCACAATATTAAAGGACCTCATCTCAGAACAGTAAAGCTTTTACAAAACAAAATAAGTCAGTTCAAACTACTTAAAAGTGTTCAATAAATTAGCATATGACACTGCTGCCCTCACACATTAATAAATTGTCATTAGTAAACATTCACCATTTAGCTTACTAATGGTCATTTTCGTGTTACTGTTGCCCTCAAACTGATTAATAAATTGCTATTAGTAGAATAATGGTCTTTTTTGTGTGATTTAAGACCTGTACATGGTAAAGCAATACCTCAGACACAAGCCGATTACTTTGATATGAGCTCCATGGTTGGGGTTCCAAAATGAAAACACCACCCTGCCCAAAGTATGCATGGTTGAGATATTCAGGAAAATAATATGAATAAGAAATTAATCAACGCTATTACAAACAGAACTACAAAATAATTGATCTACCGGTTGAAGAAGCCTCCAGACTTTCCAAAACAAAGTGATTAATCCTTCATCACCCCAGTTCAAATGTATCCACTTTGTCACGCTTAAACTGGAAAATGAGAAAATCCATTTCATTACAAGAAAAAGGAGAGAGAAATTAAAAAGCAAAGTTTCTAGATAAAATTATGACCTCATGAAAACACACTAGAACTTTCTCTATTCCCCTGAATTAATTATGAAACAAACTATTTCTTGTTCATCTAAGGGGAGCATAAAACAACACAAAGAAAAGGGTGGAAGAAAGGGGAGGGAGAGAATCATCTCACTACCTACCTTCCATTCTTTATACTCCTCCTTTTTTGTCTTCAAAATAGACTTTTCTCCTAATGGAGCAGTAATTACTAACATAAGGAACACATCACAAGATCCAGAATTATTTTTATTCCAGTTGCATTTTCCGATTATTGAGGAGCAGAAAATGCTTTCTTTCATTTGCAAACGTTAAATCAACTAGACAGAAACAAAAACAATCTTACCAAAGAATTGTATGGTAGTATGCATCTTGTGGTGGCCTCCAATTCTGAACAAAATTTCCTTTCTGAAAAGAGACTATGTCAAAGAGATCTTTTCCCTGCAAACATGGAGTATCAACAGACTTCTCTGGTGTCATTTCAGTCAGCAATATACTAGTATGGTTCTCTAACCCATTAAACAACTCCGCATCTGCTGGTTTGGGTGTCTTGGAAGGTAATATACGAGCACTCATCTTCACAACTTTCCTGAGAGTCCAGTTGGCATCCTCAATTCTATCTGGAATATTAAGAACCGTGATTAAAACAATTCATTCCATGTTAAAAAAAATGTGAGCAATGACATTTAAAAAGATGGGATATATTTCTGCAAATGCATAATACTTGGGGTGACTCGAACCACTGGCCAAAAAAAGAATGAATTAGACATAGACCAACGATTTACCCATGTTCATATGTAAGAGCTACATCTGAGAAAAAAATCACGGAAACTCTCCTTTCGATCAAGGGAACAACAATTGTGTAAATTTATACCAGTCTAGTTTATTTCTCCTCTTTCCTATAGACCCACCAAAATCCATATTAATGTAATAGATAAGAACCACAACTGGCCATGTAACAATATCACTTGTCCTGTGAAAAATAAGTGGCATATAGCTTGATATTATCATTTTATACGTTCCAATTTTTCATTTTCCACAAAAAAAAAATTATAATATTTCATTTATACATATTTAGAGCATGTTTGAGCCCCATTTTTTTTTTTTGTCCAAAATGCATTTTATAATAGTATTTTGATGGAGAATGTTTTTGTCAAAAAATGAAAAGATTTGGGTTAACGTGTAATATAATTTTGTTGGAGAATGTGCAGTTGAAAATAAGAGAGAAGAAAATGTATTTTGAAAATAATAGGGACCAAACAAAGGCTTACTAAAAAATCTGAGTCATGCTTACGATACAGTTCAACAAATAAAATCGGGTAATTTTTTCAGTTATAACTGTTAAACTGTATAGTAGCATACTCAGAGTTTCAGTAAATATATAAATGGAAAAATATAATTTCTTAGAAAATGAAAAATCTAATAAAATATGTTAAATATTTGAAATTTAATCAAATAAATTTAATTATTTTGTTTTATTATTTGTAAATTTGATATCAGTCATTTTGATACCAAGTCTATAATAATGGAAAAAAAACTCGCACAAAATTCAAGCCAACCCAACTTGAAAAAGATATGTTGTGCTGTTTGTTCTACCATAGACCTTGAGTTTGTTTTCAAGCTCAGACAGACACCTATTTCTGGATTTTGGTGTATATTCCTATACATGCCTAGAGAGGAGAAACCCAGATTTTTTTTCCATATGCATGCTGATGAAACCATCTCTCAACAGGCAGAACATAGAAAGTAAGGACTTCGCAATAGTTTGTGATCACAGGGTTAATCCAAATTAGCTCTGCTCTATATGAAGGAATTACATGCTGTACTATAGTGCAACATATCATTAACCTATAACGCGTAAATTATTTGCACCAATAAATACAAACATAATTGCACTTGAAAGTTACAAGAATTAAACATAAATGCAAAAGTTCATCTGCTAACATGGCGAGCATCATACACGGGCCCCCAGACCTAGTATGACTATGACATTTGTCGTTCAGGAATGTATAAGAGTTAAGATAAAACTTGGTAACACTTACTGCCATCAATGTCAACTCCAAGAATGCTCTGGCAGCTGAACTTTTTTGCTGCAGAAAAGAAGAATCAAATGACCTTCAGTATTCAAATGACAATAGCCAAGGTCGCTACATTCCGATTTCCGCATTCCCATATGAACAGGTGAACTGACTCAAAACTTATGCAGATATATGAAATAGCGAGTGGTATCATTATGGGTAAAAATCGACATGAAATTGAAATAGAACTACTGATTACCTATGGAGATTGTGATCAACCCACTATTGCAGCCAATATCAAGGCATTTTTTTCCTTCAAACCATTCCCTCTTCAACATCTTCATTCTAGGATCTTCCTCCAAGTCATGATCCACCTGATAACACCATAATCACGATATACAGATTTAATTCAACTGTACAAATCAATCGATGTTTGCCACTGAAAAATTGCGAAAGATGAAAGTGACTATTCAAAATGTTACAGAATTTTTCACAATTCCCAAAGACAAGTTTACATCTGTATGACTTGTTAAACAAATACTCGGATGTATGATTCTATCTCAAATATGTTTATATTTACCCAAAAAACAATAAGCTATAAAAACAAAGGCACTCCAAGGGTAATGACACCTATACATAAAAGAAAAAATTATATATAAAAGATCATTGGGCAAATATCAAAATTAATCCGAAAGTTCTTCCTATATATTAAATAAAAGTTGTCTAATATCGTCCCTCCTCTATTAGTTAATCCATTGATGGCATCATAAATTACTAGAATTTGCAATTCATGATGTCGAGTTGACAAGAGAGAGAGAATCGGCAGCTGACTACTATTATTTTTTTTTTTTCCCTTATTTGATAATTCTCTCTCTATATTTTTCTTTTATCTGAGAATCTCACCAGTTCCGAAACAACTTGGGCAAAATAGGGTCGTGTGTGTGTGCGCGCGCGCGAGTGTATATATATTCCTAAGGAAAGAGAAATTTTAGGCAAAGCACTAGTCACTACTTCAAGTAAAGTGCGAAGAGGTTTAGAAATAAACAAGTCCTCAAAGGTCACTTGAAGCAATCGCAATTCTCAGGGGTCTCATCTCAGACAAGGGTACAAGGATTTAAGAGTGACTATATTGCTCAGTAGTACGGTACTTGCTAATTTAGATAAGAAAATGACACTTGTATTTTTGTAGCTGGATTAAATGTGAAAAATTCAGAAGGAAATTTTTAGTCTTGTCTTGACTCCCCTATTAACTAAAAATAGAAAACGAATATCAAAGTCCTCTATTGATAAGGGAAAGAAAGATAAATTCGAAGAAATCATTAATGAGTCAGTAGAAGGGTCTAATAGTGCACAAAAAAATACTCGATTTGCATTGAGAATAAGGAGCCATAAATGAGTTGCAAACCAAGAAAGATGTTGCAACAACAGATGTTTTGGTTTTCATATTCTTAACCATCCCCTTTGTAAATTGATTGTGAAACGTCTGCGCATCATCCTATTCCTAAAGAGTCTTGCAGAATTGTCGTATACTCAAACATCAGCTCTATTCACAACCCAAGTCTGATATGATTGTGATGAGGCAGTCCATGAGTCTCATGCTCATGTCCTTTGCTGTGTTCCTTGACATCCAAGGGACAAAGAAAACTGATTAGTCCCCCTAATCCTTTTTCTTCAATGCCCTTTTACTTAATTTAACTTGGGATACTGTTTTGTGTGAGGGACTTGTTATCTTATTATCTTACCAAGGTGGAAATGTTATCTCTTAACACCAACTACAGGCCAACTACTGTAGGATAAATGACCAGGAATGAGGTCTTTTTATTTTTTAATTTTGTGTGTAATACCAGGCATCCTATTTTGAATAACTTTTAACAATTTTAAGATTTCTCGCAATTTGGCTTATTTCTTATTTGATTTTCTCTTCTAATGCCTGTAAGCACAAGGCAAAAACTTAGGTATATTCTCTGTACTAATTCTTAAAACTGTGGTATATCCTTCCCGAAACTTATTAACATGTGCAATCGAAATGATTTTTTAATAATCATTTAGAGGAGATTCTGAAATAGGAGCACGAGTTTTAGATTGTAAGAAAATCACAAACAAAAATGTATGACCACGCGGAACGTGAATCCTTAAGTAATTTCCCTTAAAATATACACCTGAATGTGCGGCAAACTGATTTAACTAATGATCGTGCCACAATATTTATTAACCAATTCAAATATACCGAAAAAATATACAAATTTATTTATACAATCAAATTAAATTGCTGAAAAATAAACGAAATACAAAAAGAACATACGAGAAGATCAGTACTCTATAACCATAAAATATACACCCGGAAGTGCCAAAGAACTAATTCAACTGATTATCATGCCAAAATACTTATTATCTAATACAAATATAAACACCTGTCAAAATATAGAATTCATTTATACAATCAGATTGAATTGCTGAAAAACAAATGAAATATGACAAGAATAGACGAGAAGAGGTGTACTCTGTATCCATAGTAATTTCTGTAGTTTCCAAAAATCGCAACTTCTTTCCGATTCCGTTTCGTAGAGGATTGCTTAGTCGTACATGGGATTTCCCTTGTCTTATTCTCTTTGTTTTTGTTTTCTTCTTCAACCATTTTTGAATAGGATCGATTTAGGGTTTTTGGTGGTGGAAACTGGAAAGTGGCCTAGCCGTTTTGCTTCAGTTCAACACGGAGCGAATTAAGCCCATAATATTATTTTTTAAATTTTCATTCTTCTACTCATTTTCAACTACACATTCTTCAATAAAATAAATTTTTTCATCATATCAATAATTTTTCCTTATTTTTCAACCATATATTCCTCATCACTTCAAAAAAATAATACTTTCTTGATTATATAATGTAGTGCACCGAACAGGGGCTAAAAATGAAATTCTTTTCGTCGAGATGGCCTTTGACCAAATTCCTCATAGTGAAATTAAATTTAAATATTTGAAATTGTAAAAATAATTAAGCTTGATTACCTCTAATTATATTTTCTGTACAAATATTTAGAATAATTAAGCTCGATCCAAATATTTGCACAGTTTTCGATCCTAACGAAGAAGGATGATCCATGTACTGACTCCACACAACGACGATACTTAAACTTCACATCTTACAAATAATTAGCCTTCATTAGAATAATAAAAAGATAAATGTAGGGTTATGCTCCAATGGTAGTTTCTTCTTTATTTAAAAAATCAAAGGAGTCAAATCCTAATAGTTTCATCACTTTTTTCAAAAGCTGCAACATTTAGTTTATATATCTTCATATGATATAATTGTTAAAAGTCATGACCCTGGAATCAATGACTCATAAGCTATTAGAATGCATTTTTACACAAATCAAAAACTCATTTTACTCTCTCTATTTCCATACAAACAAATCCCTTTTGCATAAAATTTTTAATTGTAGCACGTGTCTATGTTTAACAGAATCATCTTGATGTTAAACTAGATCAAGCCGAGAATCTTCTTGAATATGGGAAGATCTAGGATGTGTAGGCAGCCTCCAGGAGAGAGCGATGTGCATAGACCAGATGAGTAGGGATATAGCTATGTGGTTCGTGAATTGCTTATCAGGCTTGACGGGTGGAGGTATCACACCCTTCTCAAAGGAACCAAATGTTGAAGATAGATGCCATGTTCGTTAATTAGGTTATGCATGATCGAGGTGTACTATTACCTTATAGGAACAAAATCTGATTTACCTTATGAGATAAGTACTTGTAACTTAAGCAATACAGAGAGCAAGTTTGTCATAAGGACTTAAACAATTTGTTTGGCTTTAATAATTATAAGTTGCTTTTGTTTGTTAAATCAAATTGTTGTGCATGCTTATTTATTGCAGACTACATTTTCTGTATCATAGAAATAAGAGGCATGAGAGTGGCAAGTTGGCAACTTAAGTGATGTCACGCGCTAAGCTATAGTGTTGAGCTCATGCTCTCTTCCTCGCTTAAATGAGGCGAGTTTTCAATAAATTATCGTGCTACGTCAATATGCATATAAGTTATCATACTACATCAATATGCACTTCCAAATTATGCTTCATAGCATTAGGTCTAGCAGAAACACGTGTGTGCACGCGCGCGTGTCATGTATGAGTTTTTGCCTTCAGCATAAAGTTTAAAGAGTTACTAAACATTTTAATTGAAGAGCTAAATACGAGATTTAAAACATGTATGTGACCTATCTTCAAGGGTTTAAAGTTTTAGATGGAACGATTAACAATTTTAATCGAGAGTTCAAAGCCTAAGTAGTCACCACATAGATTTCAAACTTGAGTCACAATAGTTTGAGGAGAGAAAAAAAAACATCTGCAGACATTTTGTATAAAGGTTGAAATAATGTATGTGCTCATGTTTAACCTTCAAAAGTAGACAAGACAGATTGCTCAGTTTGGCCAGGCTTCTAAGTTCTATGTGACTTTCGAGCATTAACCAGCTGTTACCTTTATAGTTTCAGGCCTTTTCCTGCACATGATCGGTTTCTCGTCCATTCGAAAGCATTGCACTGATATACACTCTGTTAGGGTACAACAATATCGCTCTATTGAAACTCAATTCTAACCCACTCTATAGTAAACCCCAAGTAGTTTACTTCTCTTTTGCATAAATTATTTCGATTTACCATTTTTTTTAGTGTATTAGATTAAATAAGATAACAAACAAATATTTTAATTTATCCCTCCTTCTATCGAAAAGAAGAGGTTCTAGATAAAACATATCACAACTACCTAGTCGTCCTTCACTTAACTTAATTAAGCCGAGTGAGGAAAAAACCAGAGTGATAGTAGCATTTGTCGACAAACAACTAAACTAATAAAATATGTAACGCATATCGACTGCACTACTTTTTTGTAATCAACTTCAGTTAGTTGACAAGTGACCACACTTTTATCATAACATGCACTGATTTTCTCAATTATATTAATCTTGAGATGAGCTCCATTGTTTTACAACCTTTTTTTTTAGGGTGGCCTACATGCCTTTATGCATTGAACTAAAAGGAAAGTCCCAAATAGGAGGAGGCCAATCTATCTATTCAAAAATAAAGTTAGGCCCCATATGATCGTTTGCCTTTCTCAAACTTACGAGAAGTATATCCTCCCTGCCTCTGTCCACGGGGTGGGGGAGTGGCAGGTGGGGTGGATAGCATAAAGCTAACTTGTTTAATTCACGCGCTTCAAATACAATTTTTAAATATATTCATTGAAAAGTTTCCGTTGCACTTAGCCTCCGTTTGTGTACAAATTTATTAGTACTCTATACATTTAGTTAAAATCAAATATTAATTTTAACTATACTTTTATAATTAATATCCAGTATTATTTACATATTTCGTATATTTAAATTTTTACTATGTAATAGAACCATTTAAATATTAAATTTATCTTCTGCGTGTTGAATGATTCTTATTCTTAGAATATTAAAATCTATAGACAGGACCACGAGAATTACTTTTTTAAGTACTTTTACTTTCGGTAGATCGATTTTATTAAATCTAGATAAACATGAGAGAAGATCAAAATTTCTAATAGAAGTACTGTACATGACTAAATCTAAATAAATAACATGTTCCATACGTAGTTTTTTAAAATGCTAGATGATTGGGCTCCATTCGTGTTCCTGTCTTTAATTCCCCGTTTGGCGCCGTTAAAAATTTTGATTAAAATTTAAGTCAAAATCAACAATCAATTTTAATCACACATTTTACAGGATTCACAATTGTTCATCCACACATTCCATCAATTTTTTTTTAAAATTTACTAAAAAAAATTGATTTTAATCTATGACAAACAGGGGCTTAATAAAAAAATAAATTGACTTGCACTTGGAAGGGACACATCGAAGTTCATATTTAAATAAATAATGTGCATCATCTTACATTGTTTAAACTTGTAGACAAAAATATCTTTAAAATCTCTGCAGCATTCTCGACAAAGTGCACAATAAACTCAAAGTGCTACACTTTCTTGAAAAGTAGGACTAGGTGCAGACGACCATCTTAAAGTATAAGATTGTCCCGTACTAAATGTGATTACATTGTACTAATAATCCTATGAAAATGAAGGGCATTTGCTCCTTGGATTACAAAATCTAAAGGGACCACTATCAGGCTATATGATCGTATGAGTCAGTGGGATTAACAGTTATGAATGGCTCGAGATAACGATTACGATTGAATATTATCAAAAACAGAATGATAGTTGAAAAGTGGGGATGAAATGGTGCATACTGTTGAGAGATAAAATATCATATCGAATAAAAATGAAAATATAGATCGATCTACTCTTTTTAATGAGGTTGATCTTTTAAGATGGAACATCAAATTTTAAGCCCTATTGTAGAGCCGACCCTGAGAATTTTGAGGCCCTAGACGACTTATTATTATGAGGCCTTAAACGTAATTTTCTACAAGCAGAGCAATACTAATTTTGACAGCCTATCCCATTGTTCAAAAGAAATTTGTGAAACAGCCCTTGGAATTGTGTTCGGTCTAAGGAAGTTATTCTTTATATCTTTCAAACTGATTTGATCTCTTTTAAGGGATTGAATGAGTTTAAATTTACACATTCTAGTTTGCTTACTGAAAATAAACAAATACACAAATTCCACAACATACACTTTGCCCGATGAATGGTTGCTTCAAGATTTAATTCGAGGCCGAATGAGTAACTCGTAGGGCATGTGATGTTATTGTAACAGTAATTGTACAGATGGTAATCTGATAACAAACTGAAAAGATGGAACTAGATTGAGATTCAAACCATTTTTATAGAAAAAATTACAGTTTGCATATTAACGAATTCAAATGCTTTGGAGAATTGAAGATTCAAGTTTGAATGAGAAATCCCAGAAGCTTGGATTACGAAGAAGAAATGAATATTTAACGTCCCGAGTTGGTAAATAAACTATGGAAAGATTTAAATAAGCCGTGAGAACAGGACATATCCGCTCGCATCATCTTTGTTTACAACAGTTGTCCAAAGTGAAGCCAATGAGTTAAGCTTATGTTAGAGCTATAAACTTGATGCGTGCAAATTAGATTTTAGATTAGCCAATAATTGATTATAGTTTCAACTCGAATCTACTAAAAATTGGAATTAATATTGGTTGATCAAGATTTATTTGTGATAATCTAATGTGGGTGATACAATATGTATGCTCAACTTGACATGGCTCGGGGAAATTATACAATCAACTAAGATTGAACGTATAATAAAGTCTTTTTATGTAGATTATAAGCTGTGAGTTTTAAATGATCTATTCATAATAAGTGAATAAAAACCGTGGATCGTACAGAATGTTTGGATAAAAATTATGTTCAGCCAACTTATATAAATTTTAAAAGGGTTTACAAAACATACTCTAAATGGCAACTTAAAAGGCCAAATTAATTGAAGACCAAAAGTAATTTCGAAAGACTTTTGTCACTTCTCAATCTGGGGCAATGCGGCTTGGAAAGAACTATATTGTGTAACAACATTAGAATCTACATTCTTCACAATCTTTATTATGGAGAACTGGATAAAGAACTTTTCACTTTATTACTTATCAATATGCGTTGTCTCTTCTAGTCCAAGAAATCCTAGATGCATATTTGAATCCTTAATTCCACTATGTACTTTCAGGTATTTCGCTCAATATTGATTTGATATCATAAATTTCACAACATTTTGCCAATATTGTCCAAAGGACTACATGTCCTATCACATTACTCACGCAATTTGAAGTGCTAATATTTCGAAGAAGTTGTCCTAATATCTTGGTAGACGAGTTTCTCAATATCGTAAGCATTCGAGAAGAAAAAGGCTAATTCTTACTTCGGTCATTTTTTGACGTGTACAAGTTCCTGTTTGGTTTATTTAAAAATTAGTTTTTTAGTAAATTTTGATAAAAGTAACGAAATGTGGTTGAAAAGTTGATAATCATTGTGAATCTCATGAGATGAAATGTGTAATTGAAAATGAATTTGAGAAAAAAAAAATGATTTTTTTAAAAATGGAGACCATACATAGGCTTAGAAATGACCAATAAACTTGCAGGTACATGATTTTTTTATAAAATTTTAACAGGGTGCTGACGTGGCAATCATGTTTGCCTTTTTTTTCTTCCTCCAACGAAACCTTCCAAGTGTATTTTCTATTATTTTTTCATGCACCTAGTGATGTTCAAAAATGACAATGTGACCTGATTTAACTATTTCCATTTTTACCTGCTATTTAAATTTGAAAGTACAAAAACAAAATTCGAGGAGAAAACCATATTCCTCGTCTCCAACTCCAACCCCGAACAAGGGTCACCCCATTTTCGACTAAAGGCAGGATAATGCGGGACGGAGCAGGTCAGATTGGAACGTGTATTAAAAGTAGGGAGATGCTATATGTATCTTTGGCATTACACTTTTGTTTACTCGGGCCCACCCCCTCCCTCACATGGGGGTCGGGTTCCCCACATTTATTGGATGTGGGACCTGGGGTCAGGTAAATAAAAGGGTAAACCAAAGTGGTTGAATAGCTTAATTCTTAAAAGCAGCGTTATTCTATTTTTTAGCCTCCAAGAAGAAAAATTTATTCCGGTGAATTTGGGTGGGTCCCCAATTATCCCAAGATCAAGCCACAAAAGGGTCGCGCGTGGGCAATTCAATTTCCCTTTACTCCTCAAAAAGCCATGGAGAGATGAGGCCCCAACTCTCCACACATGCACTGTTACGTCTCTCAATCGAACGCTCTTCACCCCTGTGGCCCCACACTGCCACGTCATCTAGTTTCATTCACATTCACATCCACTGCACTTTCTTTCAGTTTGTAAGTTTCCAAGTTCACTCATTTAGTCACTTATCTCTATTCCTGTTATTGCTACATGTTTACAGTTATATATGTAACTACTCTGTTTCTGTATCTAACTGTTTATATAAATTCTTGATGAAGGAGTATACTGTGAATTTCGTCTATCTGAATTTTGGGTTTTTTCGTTAGAAATGGGAAATTTTTTGGTGCTTTGAATAAATAAGAATTGTGTTGGACCTGATTAGTTCTCTTGCACTGTCATAGATTTGACTTCATTACCTTCAGTTTTCAAATAAGTGAACTCCACAGAACCAGTTGGTGGAGAAATTTTGTTCCAGCTATTGTTTAAGGTGGATGTTGTTTTAAGTTCGTGGGCAGTGGGCTATTACAGAAAATAGAATTGCGCGATTATTACTTTTGAATTTGAAACCTGATGGATCATTTGGGAATTGCGACTGGATTGGGTTTTGTCAAAAGCTATTGTTTTGAATAATGGGTTGTGTTTATTCAAGGTCTTGTATTGGTGAAATATGTGCACCTAGAGATATCTATGTTAAAGAAACTGAAAATGTGAAAGCAGCAGCTGAGATTGCAGTGTTCTCACCTGCTCATTCTGACAGTGAAGAAGGGGAAATCATAGATGAATTGAATCAGTTGGCAAGGGATCATGAAGTTGGTATTACTAGACTGTCCAGGGTGTCGGCGCAATTTTTACCCCCTGATGGCTCGAGAACTGTGAAGGTTCCAGCCGGGAATTATGAATTGCGCTACTCGTTTTTGTCTCAGAGAGGATATTACCCTGATGCTCTTGATAAGGCTAACCAAGATAGTTTTTGCATTCACACTCCATTTGGTACAAGCCTGGATTTTCATTTCTTTGGTGTATTTGATGGACATGGGGAGTTTGGAGCTCAATGCTCAAATTTTGTGAAGCAGAAATTATGCGAAAATTTGCTTAGGAATAGTCAATTTCATGTGGATGCAGTTGAAGCATGTCATGCTGCTTTCTTGGCAACAAATTCACAGTTGCATGACGATGTCTTAGATGATAGCATGAGTGGAACAACTGCGATCACAGTTCTAGTTCGTGGTAAGACACTTTATGTTGCCAATGCAGGTGATTCGAGAGCTCTTATAGCTGAGAGAACAGGGAACAATATTGTCTCTGTGGACCTATCAATTGATCAAACTCCTTTCCGGCCTGATGAACTTGAACGTGTGAAGCTTTGTGGAGCAAGAGTTCTCACTTTGGATCAGATTGAAGGACTCAAGAACCCAGATGTGCAGTGCTGGGGCACTGAAGAAGACGATGATGGTGATCCTCCTAGAATATGGGTGCAAAATGGAATGTATCCTGGTACAGCATTTACAAGAAGTATAGGTGATTCCATTGCCGAGACAGTAGGTGTTGTGGCAAACCCAGAAATTGTTGTTTTGGAGCTTACTTCAAATAATCCGTTCTTTGTGATTGCCAGTGATGGGGTATTTGAGTTTCTTTCCAGCCAAACTGTGGTGGAGATGGTACGATATTTCTTCTTTTGTTTAAGTTTGATGTACTTGGAGTGCTAAATGATTCATATTCTTTGATATCCATAGATGAAACTAGTGCTAGTAATTTACTGCCACTGCCTTTGTCTATGCTTGTTTGAAAACGGTTATTTCCAAATCAAAATATCTCAAGTCAATGTGCCGCAACACTCCAAGGCTAGAGCATATACCTAAATATTTATTTTCTAATGTTGAATTTAAAAGAATGTCGGCAGAGAAACAAAAATAGGTAAACTAAAAAGGAAAAATTGGAAAAGTAATAATCATATTATCTTTATAACTTAAAAAGGATGAGTAAAGAATTATGCTGCAGTATTGAAGTTAAACGAGACATATACAATATTCTCTCCTGTTCACTTTTTGTGTTTATTCTCTTAATAATTCTTATTTTCATTATTGAAGCATACCAAACACAATGAACCACCAACTTTATATTCTACACCAACTTGGAGAAAAAGAAAAAGAAGAATGTTTGAGGGATAGGCAGAATCGAAGCTATTGAATATTTCCCATTTAATTGACGCCTTAAAATTTAAATTAAATTTTGTTTGGATGAAGAGACCGGATCTGCTGTTTCATAATGGCATTAATTGAGATATGGTGCAGGTAACTTATCTCATGCCACAGGATTTTTATGGTCATTTCGCCAAACCGGGAGTGAGATCATATTTTTGCTCTAAAAGTTTCTATTAGTTTCACCCAGTTTCCTGTTGATGGCCCTGTATAGTCTGTACAGATGTTTTATAGCATATGGTAATTGTCTTTGTCGTTAATAAGAGATACTGCAGAAACTTATAAGTTCAGTAGTGGATTTAGACAAAAATTGAAGCAGATGTACCTACATGAACTCAGACATAGTATGGTATAACTAACAATCTAACATTAGATGTGTTAAAATGGCTGTGAATATAGAGGTGAATTGTTATTGAATCTATCATACCAACTGCAACCTCTATAATTCAATATCTACCCAGGAAAGAGATTCATACTCCTGGAAGGCCTGATTACTGCAAGAGAACAAAGTGGTTTGTTAAATGGACATACTTTGGTACTTCCTTTGATTTGTTTGGTTGTTGTTTAAGCACATTGCAGTACTTTGATTTGTGCTGCTAATTATTGCACAATAATCGTTAGAGGTTTTCTTTGGACCATTACACTCCAAATAATGTGCTATAAATGCCTCTCTCTCTCTCTCTCTCTGGAGAAATACAGGAGATAATTACATCGGAAAAACTATTTATCAAGAGACAAGCAATATGGGTGGCAAACATACACAGGATGGAGTTAGTTGGACTCTGTTGCATATATGTTGCCAGAAAGTTGTTTTCTGGAGAAAAGCATTTTTGCTTGACGTGGGCCTTGGTGACATTGGTCCCTATCAGATATTTGAGAGAGAGAGAGAGATCTATAGGTACTTGATGGATTTAGGATAAGTCGTGAAATCATAAGAAATATATAGACCAATAAAATTTCTGATTGAAGTGTCAAAAAGAGGGGGAGAGAGTATTGACTTCTTAATCAGTTAGTTTTTATTTTTGATAATTTGTTATGAAAACAGAATCCTTTTTTCAATGTTTATTCATGTTTGTGTGAGTGTGTGTGTGAAATTGAGATATTAGTTTTTTAGCACCCCTGTTGGTAATGTTACTTTAGAGAGAATGCCAGGAATAAAGGATGCCTTCTCTTAAGTTACATGTTACCTATATAGAGGATGTTATACTAGAATTGTGTTATCCATGTTATTTTCTCTTCTCCCAGTATTGTAGCTATTCTTTCTTCTTTATTATGACCATTCCAGCTTCTTCCACTACTGAGTTTTCAGGTTGCAAAATACAAGGACCCCCAAGATGCTTGTGCTGCAATAGTTGCTGAATCCTATCGCCTTTGGCTACAATATGAAACTCGTACAGATGACATTACTGTGATAGTTGTGCATATAAATGGATTAAATGATGTGAGAACACTCCTTGATTTAAGCTGCTTAGCTTTATTGAGAAATTATTGTTCGTCCCTGTTTCCTTAAAACTTCTTTTAGTCTATTTAGTGATTCTATCTTTCTTTACCAGGCTGCCTTTTGTCAATCAATGAGTTCTGTTACAGTTTTAAGACCCCCTGTGCCTCAAGTTGTAGATGTATCAGGATCAGAGTCTCCTTCACTTATGAACTGGAACACTAGAAACCACTGCACAAGGCATGATATATCACGGGCACGACTCCGTGCTATTGAAAGTTCTCTAGAGAAAGGGCAAGTTTGGGTTCCTCCTCCAGCCCACAGAAAGACTTGGGAAGAAGAAGTAAACCCATCTCTTAATTTATGGCTTTTGAACAACACCCCATTTTTGCTTTATTTTATATGAAATAGATTAAGAACTCCTATATGGCAGGCTCAGATTGAACAAGCACTGCAGCATCATTTTCTTTTCAGAAAACTTACGGACTCTCAGTGTCACGTTTTGTTGGATTGCATGCAAAGAGTTGAGGTTCAAGCAGGCGGCATTGTTGTGAAACAGGTAATTTAATCCATAATCCTTCCCTAGAGCAGTGGAAACTTCTGAATTTGTTTTCCAGATGCATTTTGATATAATTAAATAGCTGTTGAAAGTTGCTTAAATGAAAGTAAAATAATCCTTTTTATTGGATTTGCATATTGTTTTGGTCTTTGAAAGACTCCGATGTGAGTTTTTGGTTACGAACCAAAGTGAAATATGTATAAGCTGAATAACTGGTAATTGAGGCTAATTTTTAAGTTGAAGATCTGATCCATAAAATAACTAGCAAGTCTTTAATTTATTTGACTTAAAGACAATAACCCGATGTCGCTTCACTGATAATTTAAAAAGGAATACCTTTAATTCCATATGGTAAAACATAAAGCAATAAGTCCTCGCAGACCATGCTTGCTTTATCAGATTCCATTATTGATTTCTATCTTAAATGTGATGGACTGAAGATCATCCCTATTCATGATTGGCGACTCTTTGTTTGCCTCTTATTAATAAGTGGGATGAGTTTTTGGCTGGTATCTGTTAAGTCTTATTCTCAGTGTTTGTTGAATGTCTAAGGTTGCAACTTTCTCCTTTCCCATAATATTTGTAAGTCTATGGCTGCATCTTTAATTATTATCATATTTTGTAGGGTGGAGAAGGTGACTGTTTCTATGTTGTTGGCAGTGGAGAATTTGAGGTCTTGGCAACTGAGGTGATGATATTGTATTTCTTTAATTTTCAATATCAGGAATCTCGTAACTTATGGAAGAAAATATTGAAAATAGTTAAACTTGGAAGTGTTTCAATTGAAATCATCTTGTACTATTAATATCATTCAATTTCTAATGCTTCAGTCCTGACTTGGTAGTGACAGGAAGAGAAAAAAGAAGCGCCTAGGGTTCTACAACGATATACTGCAGAGAAGTTATCATCATTTGGAGAGCTGGCACTGATGTGAGATATTCTTCTTTATGTTCAATAACAAATAATCTAGCACAGAGTGCAGAAGTCTGGTAATATTTGTTAAAAATAAAAGAGTCCAGATGGAAACATATATATCTTTCCATATCTGTCTTGTCTTGTGCCCAAATTTTTTTCACCATTTGTGGTGTGGTTGTAGTGGTGGGGTTTAGCTCTAATAATATTTAATGCTATTCTATTCTTTCTAATTTTATTTTTTTTTAAAAACCTAATAATATGGCTTGAAATATTCTCTTCTTTGAAGGAAAATATCGGATAGCAATTTAACACTTGTAAAATCATGATTCCCCTTTCCTGTTTTTCTCTTTGGACTATCTGGATAGTGCATTGCTGAAATACATCTCCACCTTGTGTTTCATTGCTTCTAGGCTGTCTACTGATGTCAATTATGGACTGTTATTACTATCATGGACGATCCAATCTCATAATCTATGTTTTTCTAACTTTGTTGAACTACAGGTACAATAAACCCCTGCAAGCTTCTGTTCGCGCTGTGACCAATGGAACTTTATGGGCACTTAAGAGAGAAGATTTTAGAGAGATTCTTACGTCAGAGTTCTCTAATTTATCTTTATTGAAGTTACTTCGATCGGTAGATCTTTTGTCGAGGTTGACAATCTTACAGCTGAGTCATGTTGCAGATTCTCTCTTAGAGGTGTCTTTCTCTGATGGGCAGACAATAGTCAATATGGTATACTTAGTTTGTAAATCTGAATATTCTTTCTAGTTGCCCTGTTCTCTTATTTATCTTTGGCATGCATGTGCAGAGTGAGGACCTTTTGGGTTTTTACATCATACAGAAGGGAGTAGTAAAAATTACTGGTGACCTGGATTCAATAAAATGTGTAAATGCATCCAGCCTGATGCATAAATTTGAGAAGCAGCATGATGATATGAAAGACAATAGTTTCTCAGTGGAGAAGACTGAAGGAAGCTATTTTGGAGAATGGACACTTCTTGGAGAAATTATTTCTCCCTTAAGTATTACTGCCATGGGCGACGTGGTATGCTCCATCTTGACAAAGGAAAAGTTTGACTCAGTTGTGGGACCCTTGGCAAAGCATTCACAAGAAAATCCTAAGTATGTCACAAATTACTGTCTACAATAACAACATTAAAGAGCTCGACTAAATATATATCTAGTTTCCACGGATGAATTCCTTGGTCAACTTTCAAATTTCAATTTTTACCTTGACTAAAATGTTTTTGCTCGTTAGATTGTTTCAGACAAAGGACTATTCTACTAGTTTCTCAATGGATTCTCACAAAAATTTGGAGAGTTCCACTGTTGGGAAAGTCCAACTTGCTGATTTGGTAATCAATAACGTTGTTTTTTATCGATTATCTTTTCGATAACCTTTAATGGGAAGTGAAGTAACTCTAGTGTTATTTTGTCAAGGAGTGGAGAATGCATTTGTGTTCCACAGACTGCAGCGAGATTGGCTTGGTACTGTTGAGAGACTCAGGTTGGATTTTTTCACTTCATTATGTAATATAATATCTTTAAAATTCACTAGTTCTTTGAGGTAGTGGGAAATTGCCCGACTTTTCTTATTGGTGTTTTTGCTCTGATATGGTTTAGTTCATGCATTTGGTTTATAATATACAGGGGAAAGATCCATTGGATATAAGATAGAATATTTTTCCCTCTGATCTGCAGACTATTTGCTTAGCTTGAAGAGGTTTTCGAAACAGAAGATTAAGAAACTTGGAAAAGAGGCACAAGTTCTGAAGGAGAAGAATTTAATGAAGCATATGAGGCAGTCTACCTTTGTGCCTCGAGTTATATGCACTTCTGCTGATCAGACGCATGCTGGCATACTTTTAGATACACTTATTGCTTGCTCAGTGACCTCAATAATGCACGATGCACTTGATGAACCATCTGCACTGTTCTGTGCTGCCTCTGTTGTTATTGCCTTGGATGATTTGCACAAGGTAGTATTGCAAGATCAATTCAATTTCCTATATTCCAATGATATCTATTATGATTTGCTTGAGGCATTATTTGCAAGATCAACTTTGTTTTCCTATGTGCCAATGATATTTTAGAAAGAAATAATTCCATCTGTCTTTATTTTATTTTCAGATGGGCATTCTCTATCGAGGTGTGTCTCCTGATGTTCTAATGTTTGACCAGACAGGATATATACAGGTAATACATTATTTATGTTCCTGTGTTCTGAAATCTTTGTACGTGTTTTACGACCTTACAAAATAAGGCCAATTGGATAGTTCATTTGCATGATTTATTTCTTGGTTCACTCTAGCTAGTGGATTTCAAATTTGGAAAGATGTTATCTGGTGATTTTGGTGAGCGAACATATACTATATGTGGGATGGCAAATTCTTTGGCTCCAGAAATAATTCAAGGGAAAGGTCATGGTTTTCCTGCTGACTGGTATGCCACCTTCACTTCCTTTCTGGTTAATTTTAAGTTCTACTTGTTTACTAGAGTTATAGTCAAGTGTTTTATATGTTGTGTAACTAATAATATAGATGGGAAATAAAGACCTGTCAATCTGTTACCTAATTTTTCTATTATGTATCATTGTACTTTATATTCAGGCCTGAAATGGACCGCCTGGCCCACGGCATATCTTTAAACCTGCAGATACGTCTGATTGTAATGGTATTTGGTCTAACTAGAACTGACCTGTAGATTTATAGGAATAAGAAAATCATAATCTAGATGATGATTCTTTTTTGATTATGAAGACATACTGTTTATGTGTTTCTTGATAGCACAATACAAATCATTTAGTGCTTTGCAGTTATAGCATATATGGTATTATGATGTCAAATTTGAGTATCTGAGTGGATTATGATGTTAAGTTCGGTAAGGTACAGTGAATATTGTCTTCTTACCTCGTGGTTCCCCAATAATCAAGTATATTTGATCCTTAATGCACAATTTGGAACTACAGGTTGCTGCTGCAATTTCTATTTGCCGGCTTATTAGATAATACTTAGAATTCTATAATGCTATATATGACTTCACTTACAATTTTCCAAAACGATTACTGTTGCCTCCAAACATAACAATCACTATCAGAGTCATGGTATCTGCTGCAATTTTTTTCCCGAGAGAAAGAATAATCATATGTACGAGAATGTAAAGTAAAAACATTTTATAGCATATAAGGATGCTACACCTAGGTACCCTTAGTTTATCAACGTTGAAGGCCATTCTTGTTGCCGGGATAAATTCTGAATAATTTTTTACTCAAACTATTGAAGATACCGTATTTCGTATTTGCCTTCGCATTTAGAAATGTTCATGATCTTTTCGGAAGTATATGAGTTGTTTCCATAGATGATTGACCTTCTGTATGTGCATATAGCCATTTTCTACGGTTGAATAGCATATTATTATTATTATTATTATAAGTGCTGCTGCTTTCTTAATATCTGCCATCCTAGAAGTTCTCCACTTATTTTAAGTTGATTAGGTGGGCATTGGGAACTTTAATCTACTTCATGCTACATGGTGAAATGCCTTTTGGATCTTGGAGAGAAAGTGAGCTTACATATGCTAGAATTGCAAAAGGACAGCTAACCCTACCACAAACTTTCAGCCTTGAAGCTGTTGATCTCATCACTAAGGTGAAACTGAAATTGTGAAGTTATTTCTCGATTCATAAAGTTTCACATAGCTCGATTCTAATTAATCATATGGTTCAGTTACTTGATGTTGACGAAAGCACACGGCTAGGAAGCCAAGGCATAGACTCTATCAAACGTCATCCTTGGTTTGATGGGGTTGATTGGGA
>CAIGRS010166920.1:0-14213 GCA_903798395.1 Fraxinus floribunda | reverse complement strand
TTTTTTTTTTTTTGGTGAGAAATTATATATGCGAGCAATTTATATTAATAAATAAATTTCAATTTATTCTCATTGGAATGCATTGGGATAATTAAAGATTTGAAAAATCATCATCCCTTCAATGGTTTTGTGCATGACAACAAATTTTCAATATAAGTAAAGAAGTGATGTGAATGAATAGCCCATTAACTATTAGAGTAGCGACACTCCACAGCTAAGGTTCCAAATTGTCTTGATATAGATAATGGATTTACGACATGGAAATACAATAATTTCATTCAAAAACGACCAACAACATCACCCTCTATAACTTTTCTAATTAGTTTCCTATTAATAATTATATTTGTGCCATCTAAAATTATGTTGGTATTTAAAACAATAAAAAAAAAATGTATCAACAATGAANAAAACAATAAAAAAAAAATGTATCAACAATGAAAAAATATATTGTAACAAAATAACAAGTTAAATACATAAAATTATCAATGTTATAAAATGTGCATATGTTCGGGGCATTTTCGAAGAGCCTCGAATGTGGGGTATGCGTGTGATAATATGATCAATCCATTTTGTTGACCATATATGTGCACTTAAATATTAGAATGCACACGCATTTATGTTAAAAAAAAAAAATTGTGTTCAAATTAATCTAGCAAAGTCTAATTCATTTTTATAATTAAATATACAACAATCTATAGGATTTTGACATTCAGAAAAATAAAAAATCGAAACAAGTTTTTTGCAACGTTACAAATTATCTATGTTGAGTCCAAGTTTTATTCTTTTTCGATCTTCCTCTAAGTTCATTGTCGTGATCTTTATCAAGTTGCAAAACTTGAATGTACATTTTTCATTTTTGTATTGCTCACCTGATTAGAAATTTGAAAGTTTTATTCTCCTCTAAGGAGGAACGATAAATTAGAAACTTTACTAGCAAGTAATGCTAATAATGTACAATCTTAGATTGTTGATGATTATGATGATGTGGAAAAGGTTGATAGTGATATATTATCATCTACCAGAGTTAATAAAAATTTTGGAATTAAAATAATGGAACTTGATTAAGATGATTTTGCATCAAATGACAACGAAGATGATTTTGATGAAGAATAGGAAATTGAATTGAAATCCGATAAAGAGTTATACAAGATTTAAGATTTTTTTTTTTTAAATCTGATTTTCTATGTCTAATCTAATTGTATGAATTGCTTATCAAGTAATTGTAGTATTTATGATTTTGAGTAATATATTTTTATTGAAAACTTGAAGAACATGTATAAAATTCAAGTAATTCTAATATTTTTGATTTTGAGTAATATATATATATTTTCAAAATTTAAAGGATATGTATTAAGTTCAAAGAATGCATTATTTTATTTTATTTATTAATTTACAATATTAAAAATTAGAAAACGAATAAATACACATATACTTATAATCTCAATCGAAATGTATTGCCACGTATTATGCATTTTAAAACTTTGAAAAATTTTAAAATAGTTTTAACCACGGTGATAATTAAAGCATATCTTGATAACAGTGAATAAATTAAGAATTATAAAGATTAAATATCTTTGAAGAAGTCCATCGATAATAAATATACAGGTTAAAATTTTATTTAATAATTTTTATATATTTTTTGTCAATAATCTTAAACAATAAAATATAGTAAGAAATTTAATTCCTTATCTTTTGCTATATAAAGTAACACAAATGAATGGAATTAAAATAGTAACAACTAAATAATATGTTTAGAAAATGACTTGTGCGTTAGTAATATTAAAAATAAGAATATTTAATCAATAACTTATGAAATAAATTAACATTAAACTTTCGTATTGTCAATAATTTTTAGCACGACACTTCAAATTAAAAATTTAATTATTTGAAATCATATTTTAATATTATCATCGTTAATTTTCGATAGAAGTGTCATTTGAAGATAGTAATTCCAAACTCTTTAATCAATAATGATCAATGAAAACTAATACAACGATTGTCATCTTGCCAATAAATTCGATAAAATGTACGGAAAATAAATAAATAAATATATAGAGAGAGAGAGAGAGAGAGTCTCCCGTGGAAAATAGCTGGTAAAACTCTTTTCTTTTCCTCCACTTGTCTTCCATCACACACACTCTCTCTCTATATCTATCTCTGTAGAAGTAGAACCTCTAATTTCATTTTTATGGTAGTTTTCTCTCTCTGGAATTCACATTCATTCTTTGCTTCACTCTTTAAAATCACGAGATCCCCGTCTCTTTCTCTCTTTCTCAGTCTCTTACTTCAATGTCGTCTTCAAAACTGTTTCGTATCTCTCTATCTTCTCTCAACTGTTTTTCTTCTTGCACTTTGCATTGGTGAGTTACATTGTGAAAAGTATACAAAAGGAACGAAACCCAATAGAGAAAAATTTGTTTTTTGTGTGATATATAGAGAGAGTGACGAAGTTGGGTGGGAAGTGTGAAAATGTCGTATTCAGGGAAACCTACGTCGGAGCTAGGGTTAGAGGAGCTGACAGATCGGTTGAGACTGAGCTTTGGTGATGAAGATTCCGGTGTTAATGTTAACAAGCCGGATTTTCGAGAACTTGATCTGGGCTCGCCTGTTTCGACGCTGAGTATTCGTCAGACTGGGCTCACTGCGACCGCCACGAGCAGCAGTTCCAGCTCCTCTGGATCGGTTTCGGGAAAAACCTCCGGCGGGCCCAGTCCGACTCTCCCGAAAAAGACTGATTCCCAAAGAAGCCATTCCGGCGAGCTTTTGGGCTGTTCCGTGGAGAGTTCCCCGTCGACGGTCCGTAACTTCAAACCTGGTCATACCCGGTCCTATTCTGGAGGTACACTCCCACTAATTCACTCCGGTGGTGGAGGCTCAGTCAATTCTCCGTCGGTCAATGTTCTTCCAACCGGGAATATTTGTCCGTCCGGTAGGATTTTGAAAAGCGCCATGGGGAGCCGGTCCTGTAAAACCGATGTTTTGGGTTTAGGCACCGCGAATTATGGCCACGGCAGCATAGTGCGAGGCGGTCTTGCGTCTAAACCCGACGGTGGGCCGCCAACGCCACCAAATTACTCGAGGGGACAAATAGTTGGCGGCGAGCCAGTGAAGAAAAAGGGAATGCACATTAGTAATGATCCAGAGGAGTTGAAGAGAATAGGAAATGAAAACTACAAGAAAGGGCATTTCGCTGAGGCCTTAGGCTTCTACGATAAAGCCATCGCAACTTCTCCGGGCAATGCCACCTACCATTTCAACCGTGCTGCAGCTTTGATGGGCTTGAAGCATTTGCCAGAGGCGCTGAGGGAATGCGAGGAGGCGATTCGGTTGGATCCTGGCTATGTTCGTGCGCACCATCGATTAGGATCTTTGCTTCTTAGGTGAGTCTATAAATGAAAGATCAAATCTCGATTATGTTTATGTATCAATTCAAACATTTAGTCTTGTTAATTAGTTTGATTTGAGTTTGTATGTGATACTGATCTACATTGGTGAGAATGAGTAATGTTCATAGATCTGATTGGATTAGATTTCAATTCTTTGTGATTTTGACTTTTTGTTTTGTTGTAGCTAATGTCACTGTTACCTATTCTGTCTGTTCCCCATTGTGACAAGGATTTGCTTGATCTTTTACTCTGTTTACTGTGTGTTTCTCCTCTAGTTTATAAGGCTATTAATAGGCTGGAGGACCATATTGATTTTATGGGGCGGTGGGTTACTTTTTAGGTTGAAATAATAGGTCTTGGAATTTGTTTTACATTGAAATTTGAATTCATTTAAGTACGATTTTAGTGAGGGGTGAATCAAGTGTAATGTCTGTTTGCAGGTTTTATACACATTAATCAATCTAACCCTGTTAATTGTTTCAGTTTAGGAAAGGTCGAGAATGCCCGGAACCACATTTGTTTTCCAGGGCATCAGCCGGATCCAATTGAATTGCCGAAGTTGCAGGCTGTGGAGAAACACCTGAGCAAATGTGCTGATGCACGGAGAGTCGGTGATTGGAGAAGTGCATTGAGAGAAGTCGATGCTGCCATTGCTTCGGGAGCTGACATGTCGCCTCAGGTGCTTCGTAAATTTTTGTTCATGTAATGTTAAAGAGTTCAGAATGGAAATGGAAATGGAAATGGAAAATGCTGTAACTGAAGCGTTTGAATTTGAATTTACAGCTTTGTGCATGTAGAGCAGAAGCTCTCTTGAAGCTCAATCAACTGGATGATGCAGTTCTGGCTCTATCAAATATTCCAAAATTTGAACTATCTAACGTTTCCCATTCTCAGTCGAAAATTTTTGGGATGCTTTTTGAAGCATACCCATTTTATGTCAGAGCCCAAATTGAGTTGGCAAAGGGAAGGTAAGTCTTATACTCAAGTTTTCACTCCCATCAGGTCCGGAAAAAGAATGACAGTTTTGATTATGAAATGGACGATGAATGCTTGCAGGTCTGACAATGCACTTAGAGCCATCGAGAAAGCAGGACAAATTGACCCTGTAAACGTTGAAATCTCAGTCATACTTAACAATGTGAAGTTGGTTGGTCGAGCTCGTGCTCGTGGGAATGATCTCTTCAAATTGGAAAGGTATAAGGAAGCCTGCTCAGCATATGCTGAAGGACTCAGGCATGATCCTCTGAATCCCATTCTCTACTGCAATAGGGCAGCTTGTTGGTTTAAGCTTGGACAGTGGGAACAATCAGTGGATGACTGCAATGTAGCTCTCCGTATTCAGCCCAATTACATTAAAGCTCTACTTCGAAGGGCCGCCTCAAACAGCAAGGTGCGATGCTACCTTATAATATTTGAATATTTCAAAATTTTCCTCAAAGACCTTTGTAGCGTGTAGAGAATTTTTATTTGAAAATTCGATCTTTAAATTCTAATCTCGCATAGATTGTTATAGCTTGAAAGATGGGCTGAAGCTGTGAGAGATTACGAGGTTTTGAGAAGGGAACTCCCAGATGACAATGAGGTCACCGAATCTTTGTTTCGCGCTCAAGTTGCATTGAAGAAATCTCGGGGAGAGGATGTTTATAACATAAAATTTGGTGAAGTGGAGTCAGTTTCTGATCTTGAGCAGTTCCGAGCTGCAATTTCTTCACCTGGTAAGAGAAATGACATCCACGGCTTTTACACTTCCATAGTCGTATTAGAGCAATCTGATGATCATAATTAATAATTCAGGTGTATCGGTGGTCCATTTTAAAGCATCGTCCAACCTACAATGCCAGCAGATTTCCCCATGCCTGGACACTTTGTGCTCTCAATATCCATCCATAAATTTTCTCAAGGTAAGTGGTCGAAGCCATTTTATTTGACCGTAATTTCTGTTTCAGTAAGAGTGCGAATTCATGCTTACTCTGAACTTCTATTATAGTTTCTCACACGTATGTGTATAAATAAATGAACCTGAAGTATATATTTTACTTAATTGAAGGTGGACGTCAATGAGAGCCCAGCGATCGTTCAAGCTGAGAATGTCAGAATTGTACCAACTTTCAAGATATACAAGAAGGGCAGCCAAATGAAGGAAATGGTCTCCCCTAGTCCCGAGCTGGTTGAATCCTCGTTGAGACATTATAGCATTTAGATCAATTGTTGCGCTCTGCCTTTGTACGCTTGCACTCCTCTCTGTTCCCAATGCCCAGCTTTTACGCAAAACCACCTTTCATCTCATCATTTCGAGGATCACTAGTTACCTATGACATAATCAAAGCAAATCCTACTACATAATAATCTCGATAGGAGGCCATATCAGTCTAATGCCAGCCGAGTTAAAAGACATAGCTTAGTTTCGTTTTGCTCTTTTTATTTATTCATTCATTCGTCGTATTCCATTTCCAATCCTTGTTTCTTCTTACCGTTTTCAGTAGGCTGGCCTCTTACCACTATCATATCTTCATCCAAGAACGAGTAGCGCTGTTAGTATATATAATTATAAGTTGTCTCTATAGCTGAAATTTAGATATAGGGAGATGAATTACTGGCTGGCTGGGTGGCTTTTGCACTGAGGATCTGTACAATTGTATACACATTGGAGGAAGAAATGGATGTCTGGTGGGAACTTTACTGTGTTAGTGAAAAGAAACATAAATAAGATATCCATTGATATTTTATGCTTATTTGCTCAATTATTTTATCAATAAAATCTGTCTCTTTTTTTCATTATTTGATATTTAATGTATTAAATACATTTATTTCCAACATAATTTGAGACCCTTCCTGTTTTTTTTGTCTCATGGGTGAAATTTATTTTTGTTATGTATGAATTTATATTTCCTCTTAATGGGAGAGGACACTAGTTTTTATTTCATGGTTGGTCTCACTTATTAAAGGTAGTAGGTGTATTATTAGTGTCTGACCCGACCCTCCCCCCACCCCCACCCCGAATCACGTTTATATTTTAATATTTTTATATATTGTAAGTAACGTATTATGAGTAATGTAGGAGGTATGTCTATTTCTTTTCGGGATCTTTAGAAAATCACTGTTTTATCTTTATATTCATCTATTATGATCAAATGAAATGTTAATGATCTCTCTCCAGTCTTTGAAAAAAGGGGTACTTTCGTGCTTGGAACAATTTTGTCATCCAATTGCCTATCGAACACTCCGACATTAGAAATGTTATTGTCAAAGATAGCATGGTGTAGGGGGTTTTTTACAGTTCATTAAAGTTAGCTAACTTCCAAATAGTCCCCTCATATACAGGCCATAGTCAAAGGCAGATTTGTCCAAAAGAACATGGAATGGCCATATGCCCATTCATTTGAAGCTGGCTTTGTGTACATTTGCAATGAATTCTCCTGTTTTTATTCATTGCACTTGTAACCTTCAATCTAACTTTTGTTACTTGAGAAATAGTCAATGCCAAATTTAATACCCACGTCGTCTAAGAACCTTAAGGACGTGTTTGGTACACTGATGATAGACACCACGAACGTATAAATATTTTTGAGTTAAGTTATTTGTATCATCTCCTTTACCACTTGCTTTACATATGGATGATGGTTGGATTAAATGCGTGAAATATGAAAGATGGTATAAGATTGTGCCTAGTGTAAATTTAGTAAATTAAGGTTTAAAGACAGAAGTACATGTAGTAAGATTGTAAATATTTTATAAGATACATAAAAGAATAAATTTAGATATACATCATTATTGACATTAAGGATGAGATTTTCTCCTGTGTCAAAATCTAATCAGAGATGTGAAAAGATGTTGTAAAAATCAATGACTATGATGGATGTCATGTCAAATTTAATATAAAAGTTAATGTACACGTAGCATGTTTTTTCTTAAAATAAGTTATGTGGATTGAACATTTTTGTCCAAACGAAGGAAATTTTAGAACAGTGAAGAAAGGGAATTGAAAATGACTGGGAAATAATGTGTTTTTTGGGATGAGAGATTTTAAAGCTGATCCATAAGATCCAAAAAAAAAAAGGAAAATTAAAAGAAAAATTTCTAGACAAAAATGAATAACGACAAAAGTTAAAATAAATAATCATGTGTTCATTTTTTTTAAATCATTTTTTATATTGTGACACGTGACGACAAACCGATAAACAATTTTGAGATGAAAAAAAAAATACTTTTGCTTACAACACTTTTTGAACTTCAACAATGTACACATACGCTTAACAGGACCTTGCTATGGGTACCCGGAGTTTTACACTCCGGATTACCCGGCCCCACTGCCCCCCTCACAATAGGAGGGGACAGAATTATTATATTTGCATGGGACCCACGGTGGGCCCCTCACTTATGTGAGGGGCGGGTAACCCGGAGTGTAAAACTCCGGGTACCTTTAGCAAAATTCTAACATTATTCATAAATAAAAGTCTCTGCAGCATAGCTTTGGTACAGTTGGTACAGTGTACGAAATGTTAGATCTTTGAGCAGACTGATAATCCAAGAATTTTGCAGAAAATACAGCCGTTAAAAATGAATCCTATGTATCTCTCAGAATGATGGCAAAGCTATGGTCTTAAGACTGGGTTGACGCTGCCCTTTTGGCTCCTTTTTTCGAGGAAATATTTTACGGGGTTTATATGGAAATACATGTCTGATTTACGTGTATATTTCTTTTTAAACCATCACTTAAAAATTAATAGAAAAGCGGTTGTGTTGATGGTTGTGTATTAGATGACATTGTCTATTTGTGTGACTTTATTGCACATATTGAGACCATGTAATAGCCAACTAAAACTCTTTCGAGTAGGATGAAGTGTTCCTTGGCTCTCACCAAAGTTCGGGACCGTTAAGTTAACATTACATTCCATTGGTAAAGTACTTAGAAAATCGAACATTGATTAGATTTGAGTAAACGGTGAACTTATGAATAATGTTATTCATAAGTATTGATGATGAATATCAGTATGTGTCGTGAGATCAATGCTTCATAGACTACTCTCAATCTGCATTGCTTACAAATAGCATTAATCTAGACTTATGAGGAGATTGACTATTTCATCTTGTTGGTTAACCTTGTGAAAATGGAACCCTAATTCTCATCATATTCCTCATGTTTGTCGTCTAAAGCAGAACACAAGCGTAGTTGACATTGTACAAAACTATGTTATTCACCACAAGTACAAGGACGAGATACTATGCTAAAACATCAGTTGAGAGAGAGAGAGAGAGAGAGAGAGAGAGTCCATTTTTCTTACACGATTTGTTTTTTTATCTCAGCGAGATTACATAACATTACTCTAATTAAAATAAGATATTTAATAAAGTATGGTTAAAAAATTGCGAATCCAATAAAATGTATGGTTGAAATTAAACGTTGACTTTGATTTAAGATTTTAATTCAACTTTAGTTATTTACCAAACGGGGACTTAATTTTTAACCATATATTTTAATTGACTCACAAGTATTATTCAATGATTCATAACCTATTTCTGAATATCTAAAAATTAAATTGTTTATAAATTGTTTTCAAACGGATGCTTATTAAAAAGAAGCAATATAGTCAAAGACGTACAACGACTTGTAGTGTAAAAGCCCCAACACAAGGAGAAAAGAGGGTTTGAAATATTGACCGCCTGGTCAACATTTTAGGTGGCTATGTCGGTGGACAAATAGAATTTAAGGTGTTTTAATCACTCAAAGCCTTTTATAAGATTTTCAATTATTATGTTTTGTAATCATTCTCCAAAGTGAATTTGTATATTAAAAAAATATTCAAAAATATTGTGATGGTCGGAAATTTATGATAAAAAAAAATGACAAATCGATGCATACAAAATAATTTTTTTTAGTACAGAAATTTTAGAATTAGTTAAACCCCTGTTTGTTTCTCAATTTTCATCCATAAAAATGAAAAATATAACCGTTATTCATCTCAAGCTATCAATTTTAAATTTCTATCTTTTGTCTGAACCCAATGACGACTATATTTTTCATTTTCATTCTACAATAATGAGAATCAAACGGACCCAGAGATGATGGCTCAAATCAAGTGACACCGTTGTAAGGCAATCGCGTACGTAATGGTGGGATCTTTCTCACATTTATATTCTCATCTTTTTGTCGTTGCATTCTTATTCTCAATATTTTATTAATTTAATTCCACCATATATTGTCATTTTACCATTTTGTACTTAAATCAAAAGTAAAATAAAATAAATAAACAGCAATTCTACAGAGTCAAAATAGCAGGATATTGTTACAATTGAATATAGTACATCAAACCAATCACAGAGTTCTAAGGTAAAATTTGAGACAAGAAGGAATAAAAGACACGACAAGAGTATCTCGTCTCGTTATAAAACTCCAATTACAGAATTCAAAAAGCAGGAATAATCTTATAGTAATGCTACCCTTAGAAAACATTAATTTAAATTCCCATTGGTTTGAGCATCATCAATTTCTTCAATCAAATACATGTTTTTCGTTATATCAAAGCCCTGAGTTCCATGTACTTCACTCACCACTTGCATATAAACGCGTCCATTCTTTTGCTGCATGATTTCAAAGATTATGTACTTCCGTATGTAATGGTTTTGCTGAAAAGAGCATTAGATTTTTGCTTATAAGCAGCGTAAGTTAATTAACAGCCTACCCGTTTCAACAGCTTCGGCCTCATTTGTCTTCCAGTGCTTAGCAATGTTTTCAGAGAGTGGATCATCTGGATTTGGAGCGCTCAAAAGTGCTTGAATGCTAAATGGAGACAATCGAAAAGTGAATTCACGGTTATTTATGTGAAATATAACATATGCAGCAGTGACATTTGGCAATTAGATAAGCTGGAAGATCCACTTCCACCAAATTCGACAAAAAAAAAAAAACAACAAACCAAGCCTTGTTTCACATAAATATGGGTCTGCTTCATGAATCATTTTTCTTTAATCAATTCAGTTTACCGCTACTTCCATAAAATGATTATATCATCTCAGTTTTAGGTTAATAATGCAGGTAGAAAGATACAATTTCTAAAGTTCTAGGTCATCTCCACAAGTTTACGGAGACGTGAAAAGCTTTTGTAAAACAAGATCACTATAAATTCCAGTACCTCAAAAGAACTGTTCGAATCTGAAGAGCAGGACTCCACTTGTCTTTAAGAATATCAAGGCATATCCTTCCTAGCTGCTTAGAAAATCCAACAAGACACTTTAATATTGGACTCAGGCCTAGACAGAGAGAAACATTTGAAACTGGGGCAACAGACCTTATCAATGTTAGGGTGGTATATTTTCGTGAGGAACCGAACCTGTTAGAAGATATTAAAGACAAAACAGTCAGCTAAGCATCATTCAACTAATACATTTACATTTAATTTGATCCAACTTTTCTTACTAATCTCAATTACTAAGATTTGTTGCAAAGAAGCCTTGATTTTTATTTCCATCAAGGTGACAAAACAAAACAAAAACTAAAATTCGCCTTTTGGTGATTCCAATTATAGCCATCCATTTACCATGAACTCAGGTTAATCAATGATCTCAAGAGGAATAAGGAAGTAGGGATGGCAAAATTCCCTGCCCAACCCCTCATTGCACCACCCCAAATAGTAAACATGATATTTTATGTTTTTTAATTTAAATCGTTTTTTCAAAAAATAAATAAATAATCAAATGGAACAGTAAATGGGGAATTTTTTACTCCCAGTCCAGCTCCTGCCTTGCCTCCTAAAAATCCTCGACAGGGCAGGGACGGTAATGGACACCCCCGGCCCCGCCCACCCCATTGCTACCTCTACTATTATAATAATAATTATAAAATGTCATTAAACAAGCTGACTAGAAATTACCCACTTTGACAGCTAAGAATGATAGATAGGAAAACCAAGCACACGAAGATGAAGAAGAAACAGCCAATTACAAGGATTTAAGGTTGTAAATTTCACAATTTAAAATACCATTCCTAATCAAATGGTGGAGTAAATGTCACGATAGAGAGTCAAACATGCATAGTTGTCAAGACGGCAGTGAGATTTTCAGGACAGACACGGTGTTCGTCAGACCACCGTAGCCAAGAAGTTTTATCAATTATGCCATAGAAGACCTAGTCAAACACACCAAGAATGTTGTTTAAAATGCGAATGCACCATGTAAAACTGCAGCACATTACATAATTTGTTCTGGCAATATCAACTAAAAAATTACTAGTAAAAAATGCATAACAATCGTGTGTAAAATCATTAAAAATTTGGACAGACAACTTGTACTTGTCAAAAACACATGAATGCACACAAAGCAGTATTGAAACTAAGCTGCAAATTATAATGTAGTCAAATATATCCCCACCAAATAAGATAATTTTCAGAGCCACCTAATTCAATATATTATTCCAAAGGAGTTTCTTGGAGATTCTAATGAGATATATAAGAAAACCAAGGAAGGCATATACAGCGACTTATAATCTCTCTCTTATCTTTTTTCTTTTTTTCTATTTTTGTGTGTGGCAGTGGGGTGGGTACTACAATAGCAAAGGTGATGCAGTGGAATCAACAAGAACAATGAACACACCTAAAAGCATGTTGATGATGATAATATCTTCGAATTGAGAAACTAATTAGTGAGGCACACGCATGAAGACTTGTGAGATGTGCGCTCTTTAATTCTCAAGATTTATTTAACTTGCTTTCGGTTTGGACCCCCAAAACATTAAAAATTATGATTGACCTACTTTGGGATAGCCCACTACTCCACTTGCTATTACTAAAACATTAAAAAAATTGTTTTTTTTTTTTTATTAACCCACCTTGATAATCAGCTATTATTAAAACATTTTAAAAAAATTCTCTCTCCCAGATGAAAAGTATTATACCTGAACCCTTGTGCCTAGCCCTTGATCAGATAAAGCTACCCGCCCTATGATCCACAACTCAAAATGAGCGTTGCAATGAGAAGCGCACATTCCCCATGTTGTGGTTCCCTCTGGTCTATTCCCGGGTTGGGTTAGGGGAACATTCTCACAAGGCGCACAATAAGAATAAGACCAATAGAGACTATTGCATTGCTGACCTGTCTCATCTTTGTGCAAAGTCAGAAAAGGATATTGAACCACCAACTTTGAGCTCAAATGACCATCTAATCATTCTTCAAATATCTCAACTTCAAAAAGTTGGAAATTCTAATATATGTCCTCACCTAAATCTAGAACCAATCAACTCTAACATCTTCACTGAATATCCGGACACTGTCGTATTTGACATTATCTAAATTCAAAAGTTCAACCATTTAAATGAACATCAGCACACTATCAAAAATTGACATCATCCAGGGCCAAATTTTTTTCTACTTCAATACCGCCAGTGATCTCAAGAGTGCCAATCTTGAAACTTAATTCCTATCGACAATATTCATCTTGATCAAAACAGAATCGGGGATATGATCAAGAGGGACAACAGATTCACATTGCCATCAAATGCATCACTCAACAAAGCTTTGATCCCAAAATCATTGTGCGCGCCCATTTGTCAGCTGCCATGTTGTCGATTGACGTGCAGCCAAGGTTTCCAGTCATCGCATGACCGCCCCTCATGCACCTTCCTATGCCTGTTTCTCACAACCTCTAGCATCTGAAGGTGTTACTCTGTTATGACATCAAGGTGGTCGTTTGTTGCATCAATAAATCAATATATTGATGCACATATATCATCTCCTCCCTGTAGTTCAATTCTTCCAATTAGGTATCGCCACCAACAAGCTATCTCCTTCATGGCATTAAGTCTTAATCGGGTACCTATGCGTTTTGCCTTTGTGAGGCGAGGAACAAGCCTCAAGGCACTTTGAGGCGTAAGCCCTAAGTTAAAAAAATATAGAAGTACAAAAATATGCTCATAATGAATCATACACCATCTTTCAAAATTTATAATAAAACATATTAACAAAATAAGTTTAGCTTGCAAACAAACATAAATAAACCTAGTAAAAGGAAAGAAAATTGCCCAGCAACCTAAGGCCCGTAATAGAATGTCCACAAAATGCAAGAAAAACAGACAAACAACTTAGTCGTCTTGAGGCTTAGCCTTAGGCATAAGTCTCACAAATGGCCTTAAGGAGCGGGATTTGAGGAGTAAGCCTCCAATGGTTTTATTAAATAGCGGCCCCTCATCCATAGAGAAATAATCAATAAGCCCTAATGAATAAAAAAAGCAATAAATATTAAAAACATAAAATCCATGAATTCAAAAATAAAAAGGAATAAGCCGACCCCATCAAAGGGGCATACTTATTTTCAAAAAATATACAAGGTAAATGGAGGATATGCAATCTAAACACACGTAACTGAAACAGTGAAATGCAGCGACCTACAGAGCTTACTTCTCTTCATTATTAATGAAATTTCCTTTTAATCACACCAAAGAATCCCGGCCCCCTACACCCCCTCTAAGCAAAAATGAATCCTTCGTACAAAAAAGTAAAACTTGCTAATTGGTGGCTATGTTTGCCTATGAGAGAAAAATAATACAAAATGTTATTCTTCGATATAAGTTGTAAACATGGTCAACTTGGGACAACAAAAGGGGACAAAAATGTGATATAAAAGAAACTAAAACATTAAAATATAGCATATCCCATGGTATAAAAAGGCGGTAGTGAGGCCCGCCTCACTGTGAGGCGCATGTAGTATGCCTCGAGGCGGTATTTTTGAGGCTAAAAATATGAGGCTCACGCCTCTAAATCTGAGGCGCACGCCTCAAGGCGCGCGTCTCATGGAGCATGAGGCATGCGCCTTATTTAAAATTTGATTTTTCAATTGTA
>CAIGRS010166878.1:0-16507 GCA_903798395.1 Fraxinus floribunda | reverse complement strand
CTCGATCTTCACTTCAAACTCGTTTTATTGTTGAATTTAAGTTAACAAATTTAGTTCTGTAAGACTCTTTTAAAAGAAAAAGTGGATTGTCTGATATGATTTAGGGGCCCAAATTTTGAAGTTCGTCTTAGGCCCTGCGAAACACAGGTACGGCCTGAATACTTCATTATGCTTTTTGAAGTATAAATTATTATGCATCATAATTCTAGATGCATATTATGTTACACTTTGTAAAAGTCAAATTTATAAATATAAAATATTTTTAAAAACATTGTGATAGACTTTTTTTTCTTGAATAAAACACATACTCAAACATACTAATACTTTAGAAGAACATTATTTTCTTTCTTTTGAATAATGACAAATTTGTATATACAATTTTTTACTAGAATATTGTTGTTGCTCATTAAGAATCAATACTTTAGATTATATCAATATTCTAGCAAAACTTGCATAATTATATTTATACTTTTGAAGCAGCAAATGTTTAGTCTATCATTATTTTGAAAGAGTAAAAGTTGATGCTATGGAAGAAGCATAGCTTCGATAGCTCAAAGATTAATATATGATCCTTCTATAAAATATCATATTGTTTAATATCAAGAAGAGACTTATTATGTCATAAATTTATGAAAGATTGTTTATCATTTGAGGAAATATTTTGAATTAATATTGATATATTATTTGATAAATGTTTAAGAATACTTTGATTGAATGGTGCGTGTATTTTCTTTTAATAAAAATAAAAATTCGATCAAAAACTCTAGAAGAATCAAATATTATGTTACTCACTTTCTTTTGGTTTGTAATATAAAAATATTTGTACAGTAAAAACAATTATATATTGCATAAACTAGAAATTTGCTAAAGATTTTTTATTGTTTGGCATGTCTAGTTTAGACCATCCAAGACCAACAATAATGCAAATAATTATTAAGAATATATTGAAGAACAAAAGATGTTTCAAGAAAATGAATTCTCATGTTATGCTTGTACTAGCTTAAGTTGAGACTGAATTTTTTTCATTACTTAAATTATTAGGAATGATATTTGTAGATCCACTCACCCTCCATGTGGACCATTTATATCGGTTATGATTTAAAAATATTCATTTATTATATGGTGACTATAATGAGTTTATTATCCACTCGTAATTTAAAGCTTATAAGATATTTGCAAGTAATTATTCGTGAGAACAAAATTTCCTATTTATGTTTGGAAACATGATACTTTTATGCATCATAACTCATATGCATGAATTCAAAATTTTTATTTTTAAGTCTCCTATCAAATTTTGTTGTGAATATATATATATATGGACAGGGATTGGTTGTGGAGAAGAAAGATTTATTTTGAAAAAGATGAAATTATATTAAAAATATAAAAGATTACAAGATATTGAAAGAAAATTTAAAATGACAAGATCTTAAACTTTCTTGAAGTAGAGAATTGCTTAATTCTAACTTGAGAATTGAAAAATGAAATCTATCCGAATTTATAGACAAGGTATTCGGATCTGAAATCAAAATTAAACGAATTTGAATCTTGAAAAGTAAAGTCTTGCTTTTGCTTTTGTGTCTTCCACTTGTGTTTGTCTTCCACTTGAGAGACCTTTAGAAACTTTTTGAAATTATTTCATCACCTTCCTTGGCTTTTGAAAAAGCTCATGACTTTATTAAAGATGCTTTAATAAAGTTGCTTTTGTCAAATCTTCTTTTTGAGCGTCGACAAGGCTGGTAAGAATAATTTGTTTGCTGGCATACACATTTAAAATAACATCTCTTTTGATTTTTGATCCCGGTATTCTTTAAATTCATCAAGAAAACTGGGTCCACGTAGTTATTTGGAATTCTTTTGAGTTTTTTCTTCAATATAATCATCAATATTATATCTAAAGCACATGTCTTCGTTGCTTTGTTCATAATCTTCTGTTTCTGAAGAAGAGTATTTTGAACTTGTCTTTTTTGAGGAAGCCTTTGCAAGGGCTGCAATTTTGTTGGAGACAACTTGAAGTTCTTCTGGTGTAGAACATTTATTGAACATAGCAATTAATTTTGATTTTTCTGTAAGGAAATCAGCCTTTTTGTCAACCTCTTTATAAGATAATTTTCGGATACCAAAATTCCTTTGTTCTTGTATCCATGAATGAACTGCTTTTGAACATCAATTTGTTTCGTGGAATTTTGACCACCATTTGACCTTGAAACGTCTAACAATTCGTTTGACGTTAAAATCTTTGTAATCAGGAGTAAATTGTCCTTGAATTAACTGGAAATCCCAGCAAAGAATCCATAAGACTTTGAGATTGAGAACAAATTGGAACAAAAGATTTTCTTGAGGCTTAAGAAATGTTTTTGCCTCTGATTTGAAATATTCGAATCCTTGTTGAGTAAGATTGGGCAAAATTTTCTCAACAAGTCCAAAATATTCGAGCCAGTTTTGAAACCATTTTGGAAAATTGGATGGGCAATTTTGAGGAAAAAGAATAAAACAGGAATGAGTTACTGGTCTAAAGTAAAAAACATTAAACCACGCCTCTTTGTAGTCCAACTAATTGAATTTTGTTTCGAATGAATCATTTTTTGAAATATTCATTCTTTTGCATTCTCAATGGTGTAATCCTCAGTCTTCGTAAGACCATACCTTTTGAATAGAAATTTTTGAAAAATCAATGTGTTGGGGATCTTTTTTGTTTGAAGTATGAGTAATAATCGCATATCCCGTTTGACAAGGATTGCTTCATAATACTCTCTTGACTTTTTGATATCTGCAGGAAGATATTGTAAACTTGGAGGAAAGAAATCTTGAAGATGTTCTTCAGGAAAAGAATATCTATGAGTCCATGAAGTTTTCATTTCAAAAATCGATAAAAAATTTGGTTTGGTGAAGTATGAAAATGATTTTTGAGAATTAACTTCGGGTAGTTGACCAGAACCAATTTGAAGAGCTTTTCTGTAATTTGAGGGTTTATTTTCTGGTTTTTGGAAATATTTTGAAGCGAGGGTTGTATTTTGAGAACTGGAAGAAGCCTCAATAGCTCCTTTGTTGCAATTGTTGATATAATCATCAATTGAAGTAAGAGGAATTTGAACCTTACTTTTCTTATTCTCACTCATTTTTCTTTCTCTCTATGGAGGAATTCTCTTGTAAGAAAGTCTGCAAGAAAGTTTGAGGAACCTTGTATATATAGAATTTGAAAATCAAAGCAAGATAGAATTGCTTGCCATCTTGCAAAAATCTGTTTTGAAACAAGATTTTTTACATCTTTTTGCAAAACATCTTTTAAAACTTTGCATTTTGCTTTCAAAATAAAATTTTTATTGATCAAATCATCTTAAAATTTTGATATGACAAGAACAATTGCAAGAATCTCTTTTCTGATAGTGGATTAATTCTTTTGAGGACCTGACCAGACTCCAGAATGAAATTTGACTAACTATTCTTGGCTCGAAGTGGAAATAATCTGTTTGAGGACCTTACCATATCCTAAGTTGGACGCATCTGTCTCAACAATAATGGAGGCATTTGGATCAAGGATTGATAGGCATGGGATGCTTTTGATAGCCTTTTTGACCTTTTGAACAGCTAAAGTACACTCGTGACTCCATGAGTCATGATGTTTTTGTAATCTTTGAAAAGAGGAGCACATATTATCCTTATCTCTTTGATAAAATCGTCAACATAATTGACACATCCTAAAAATTGAAGGCTATTTTTGTCTAAAATTTCATTTGAAAATTTGTCAGTGAAATCTAGACTTCTTTGAATTGGTGCAAGTGTTCTTAGATGAATTGTATGACCAAGGAACCTAATCTTAGTTTGACATAAAACAATTTTCTTAGCCGAAACAGCTAAACCATTTTGTTTGATAACATGAATATTGAATGTATGTAGATGCTTGAAATGTTGTTCTAATAAACTTTCAGAAAAGATTAAAACATCCTCAATGTAAACAATGATAAAATTTTGAAAGGGATTGAAAATATCATTCATAATTTTTTGAAATTCTGAAAGAGCATTTTTGAGATCGAATGGCATGACGTTCCATTCATATTGTCCAAAAGGAACATTGAAAGTCGTTTTGTATCTATCTTCTTCTTTTATTTGAATTTGCTAGAATCCGGACTTCATATCAAATTTTGAGAAGATAACAACATTGAATAAACGATTGAGTAAATCTTTCTTTTGAGGTAATGAATATCTTATTCATTGAAGGGCAAAATTGAGAGGTTTATAATTGATGACAAGACGAGGAACTCCTCGTTCAATTTCGACTGAATTATTGACATAAAAAACAGAACAACTCTAAGGTGATTTGCTTGGTCGTATAAGCTTTTTCTCAAGTAAATCTTGAATTTCTTTAGTACAATGATCAAGAAGATCTTTGTTAATTTGAATTAGTCGAGATTTGGTAGGAATATTTGATTCGCCAACGTATTTCATTCCTTTAGTTCCAATTTACATTTTTCAAGCAAGAATTTTTGGGTTGAACTTCATATTTTGGATTCCTCAATTTTAGGATATGAACTTTAACCATAAAATTCAGAAATTTGAATTTTTTAGAAATTTTCGGAAAATTGATGAACAAGGGCGGCCGGAGTACTGCAGCGCCTATGGGCTTCTCCTTTGTAGCATCGTAGAGCTGCAACGCTCGAAACTTGGCACTGCTTAGGCAGAACACATGGCATCGCGGTGCCCAACACAGTGCTCGTGTTCTATCCGAATTTTTATTTTATTTTATTTTTGGAAACAAAAAAAAAAGAGGGGCAACGAAATTCAAATCTTGTTACTAAAGTTTATTTTGGATTACTAATTTTCTAAAATAGATTAATTAAAGCAACATGTTACCAGAATAACTTCTCTTGTATAAATTAATTTATTTGAAATACTAGGAATGTTGTGTGTAAGTAATTCATGCAGGTATTGATCGGCCCAAAGGAAGGTCAGTACTTGGTTGAATTATTTGTATACACGTTGTAATAAATATGCGACAATTATAAAGCCTCATTTTATGTGAACATTAAGTCCGTCCAAAATAGACTTAATGTTTGACATAGTTTATTGCCAATGTTTAATTACTACACCAAGAGTACCACTTACAAGTTGATATTTCTGTCAAAAGACTAAATGTCAACATTGTGTCCAGTCTCTTGTGATGAGGCCCACCATTATTTGAATTTATTGATTACTCAATATGGATTCCTATGTGAACATGTTAATTAGATTTAAGTTCTCTATTCAGTTAATCCATCAACTGCTGCAACTTTTGCTAACATCTATTCAATTCCTGTGCTTGAACTAAAGTTTAAGGGTTGGAAAGAGAACGATTGTATCGTTCTTGGCGACATGGATCTAGACCTCACGTTAAGGATTGAACAACCCACTACACTTACAGATAAAAGTTTCGCTAATAAAAATGAGACCCAGATAAGTGAGATCATTCAAACCGCACAAGTCATATAATCATGAAGCGTGGAATTCCAGCAACATTCAAGGGTGTTGTGTCCGATAAGGTAACTATTGCTTATGAGTTTTTTAAAGAAATTAAAAAATGTTTTGTAAAAGGCGATAACGTTGAAATTAGTACGCTTCTAGTGAACTTGGTTTCACTAAAGTATAAGACTAAAGAAAACATAATTTGAGCTATCTGATAACTTGCTCCTGCATTTGGTTTTGATTTCTCTTTCTGCACAATTCAGTTAATCTAAGGCTAGTTAAAATTATCAAAAGGAAAAGTGGAGTCTTAATGAGATCATTTCATATTGTGTGCAAAAAAAAAAACAAAAAAGGCCAAAGCAAGAGAGAACTAAAAGTGCTCACTTGGCAAGTACATATAAGGACAAGTTAAAGAATAAGGAAACTAAATCGGGCTTAGTTCGAAAGAAATAGCAGAAACCTGAAAAGGATAAAGTATCTGACTGTTACTTTTGTGAAATCTGGAATATATAAAGAGGGATTGTACTAAATACGACGCTTGACGTGTAAAGAAAAGAACACTCTTCACTTTGGTTTGTTTTAAGGTTAATTTAGTTTTAATGCCTAGACACACTTTGTAAATAAATTTTGGTGCCACTACTCCTATAAGTGTGTCTATGCGTGGTTACATGAACAACCGAAAACCAATTGATGCTAGAAGATTCATCTATGTGGACGAAGGCAAATCAGTTAAAGTTGGGGTTATATGGACTTTTAGGTTATTATTAAAGATGATTATTTGGATTTGAAAGAGAAATTTTTGGTACAGTCTTGTAGACGGAATTTGGTTTCTATTTTTATATTGGACAAATTTAATTACTCTTGTTCATTTGAAAATAGTCAATTTAGTCTATTTCTTAATTCAAATATTGTGGGTACTGGTTCTTTATCTAGTTATGATAATCTATATTTACTTAATACGGTTGTCTTTTCTAAAGAAACTTTGCATATGAATTCATGTGGTACTAAACTTAAATTAACCAATGAGAATTTTGGTTTTTTTATGACACAAGTGTTTAGGTTACATCTCTCGATAGAGAATGGATAAGCTTGTGTCAAAAAGAATATTTTATCCCCTTAATTTCTCAAACTTAAGTGTTTATATTAATTACATTAAGGGGAAACAAACAAATATAATGAGATTATGTGCCAATAGAACTTTGAATGTCTTAGAACTAATTCATATGGATATCAATGAGTCATTCCCTTCGGCTTCTTAGAACGGATATCGTCATTTATTACGTTCATAGATGATTTTTCTTGTTATGGCTACATGTATCTCATTCATGAGAAATCTCAATCACGCGACATGTTCAAGACTTACAAGACTGAAATTGAAAATCAAATAAGCAAAAGAATAAAATACGTCAGATCTAGCCATGGTGGTGAATGATAAACAAATATGACGGATGAGGAGAACAATGTCTAGGGCCTTTTCCTCCTACTGTATACCAATCCAGGATTCCCTAGCATGAATGGTGTTATTGAAAAACGAAACAGAACACTTAAGAACGTAATAAGGAGTGTGATTAGTCATTTCACTTTGCCAGAATCTAGGAAGAAGTACTAAAGATTGCAGCTTAAATTTTCAATAAAGTTCGAAGTAAATCAACTGTTAAGAGGTTATGAATTTTTAAAGATCCTATTATTAGGTCAATTTTTCGAAATAAAAAATGTTCGATTCTTTGAGGATGTGGAGTTTGCGGGGGGCGATAAGATTTTAAAGTTAGGGATTTTGTCTTTGAAGTAGAATATGTATATTTTCCTTTTGTTGTAATTGACAATAATCGGGACCAAGAACAAAACCTTACTCTAGATCTTATTCAAAAAATAATTTCAGATCAAGATAATATTACAAAACCTCCTGTACACAATCAAGAGATTGTTCTAGAAAAACAAACCCAATAACCTCAAGAACAAATGCCATTAAGAAAATCCACTAGAGAAAAGAGAAAGACAATTCTGAATGAATTTATAGTTTTTCACCAAAAACATGAGAATAGCATTGGATTGATGGAAGAAGATCTAATCAATCAACTTTCATCAAACTATGTAAAAAAAATTCTTAAGAGTAGATTGATGCCATGAATAAAGAGATAAAGTCTATGAAAGACAGTGATGTTGAGAACTTATCTTATTGCCCGAACGTACGAAACATATTGGTTGTAAATGGATATTTAAAATCAAGAGGAATTCAAAGGGAGATGTAGAGACATATATGACTCGTTTAGTTGTAGATGACTTTACTAAAAAGGAATGCATTAACTTTAAAGAGACTTTCTCTTCGATTTCTACTAAAGACTCTTTTTGGACTATTATGACACATGTGACACATTTTGATCTTGAGCTACGTCAAATGGTTTACAAATTAAAGAAATCTATCTATAGGCTTAAGTAGGCTTCCCGTCAATGGTATCACAAATTTCATCAAATAATTATCTCGTTTGATTTTGAGATGAATGCAATTGATGGTTGTGTATTTCATAAGTTCTGTGTGAGTAAGCATATTTTTCTAGTATTGTTTGTTGATGACATACTGTTTGTTTGCAATAATATAGGCTTATTGCACGAAATCAAGAGGTTTTTGTCATGAAATTTTGAAATGAAAGATATCACAAAAGGGTTATATCGATAAGGTTCTTATGAGATTTCGTATGCACAACTGTAAATTAGGTGATACCCTTATTTCTAAGGGAGATAAGTTTAGTCTCAATCAATGTCATAAGGATAAAATTAAAGGAAAAAAATATAGAAAATTCCACGTGCTTCAGTAGTTGGGAGTTTAATGTATGCTTAGCTTTGCACACATCCGGATATAGCATTCACCGTTAGAATGCTGGGTAGATACTTAAGTATTTCTAGGATGGATATTTGAAAATAGTTAAGCGGGTTATTCGGTATCTATAGAGAACTAAGTACTACATGATTACATATAGGAAATCAAAACAATTGGAGATCCTTGGGCATTCTGATTCTGATCATGGAATGTGACAGCGGAATTTTGTCACAAGTTGTACATTTTGGATGGAATTGAAAGACTACTTAAGTTATTTTATGAAAATAACGGTCTTGTATTCCAATAGGAGCTCGATGATGTCAAAATTTATAGACATTAAGTTATTAATTGTTAAAGAAAGAATTCAGAGTGATCAGGTTTTTTAGAATATATTAGGAAAAAGTCCATGGCTGCAAATCTGCTTACTGAAGAACTACTACCCAAGGTCTTTCATGTGCATATTGCTCATATAAGTGTTGCATCTTTTGATGATATGACAATTTAGTCGAAGTTTGTATTTGGTTTTTGTCTGATTCAGATTTTTTTGTGTTTATAGATATTTAGGTTATTTTCAGAAATAACGTATTTAGTTCAGTTTCACTCTGACTAAAGTTTTGATTTGATCTCATTAAAGATTCAGATATGACTAGTTGGAGATATGCATGTTTGGATCATATTACATATCATTTTCATACTACACATACATACTTAATTTATGTCATTTGATTGTATTGATATATATGATCACTGATGAGTTTAGTTATGATATTTGTAACGAAGACTGTTGTGATCTTATATTGACATAATTAATGGACGAGATTGTTCGAAGATACTTTTGGTTATGATAGCAAAAGTTTTAACATCATAAAGTTATGCACATTTATAAGGTAACATATATGGCCCAAGTGAGAGATTATTGGGTTTTAATTTATCATGTAGGCCTACATATGTAATTAATTGTATATAAAGACTATCTTAAAGTTAAATCCATTTAAAGTGGTCTAATAAATAATTTAAGTTATTGGGATTTGGGCATGTAAATCAAACGTAGGCTAAATATGTGTAGAGATTAGATCTATTAGGGTTGTATTTGATGATGGATTGAATATATATGGAAATATAAATAGAGTTATGGTCCCCAATTCATAGGTGATTTTCATTTTTTTGGATCATCCCATTAATACAAGAATACAAGAGAAAATATATTGAAAAGGAATATCCAAAACTCACAATCAAGATCAATAATTAAGAAGAAAGTATTGAAGTAATCAAGATTATGGAGCAAGAAGTCAAAGTCAAGAATCAAAAGAGGCAGTATTCAAGATTAAAAATTAAGAAACCAAACATGAAAAGATTGTAGTTGATCTTCAAGATTTAAGATCCGGAATAAGGATCCAGTATTAATGAATCATTCCCGATAAATTAATGTATGTTCCGCATTTAACAATTTTCTTAGATATTTGATTGGAGGATCTTGACAATAAAGTAATTAGGTTTTCAGGTTCTTGAGATTTACAGTTCTATAACATTCTAACAATTAGTTATTCAAGGGATAGTGTTATAACTTAAATGCTATTTATTAATGACAGTTGTTGTCCAACCAAAATTAGTCACCAAAGGGATTTCGGGCTCAGTATATCATATATATACCGAAATCAACACCACAAAGTAATGAGATCAAAACCAAAACCCACACCCCACAACTAGTTGCTATTTGGCTTGCCCACTAAGGACACGGGTAAGAGCATATTGCAGCCACACAATGGCCATAAAAGCTAAGAGAAAGGAGAGACAAGGACACGCTGCAAAGGGAGCACACAACAGTAGATGTAACAGATTCTCTCAAGAAAAAGGGAGGCTCAGCAATAATGTTACAGCCAACATAAAGCAACATGGACAGCCAATATATAGTGTAGGTAGATTTTAGGGTAAATAATGATTCGACCCAAAAAATAATAAGTAACTAAAATGGGCTAAATACCAAATGCCATTCAAGGAATAATGAGTCGGGCAATGAGTAACTCTAATTAAACTAGGCTATGTCAAATGACCCAAATAGGTTGTAGGTTTAGGTCGTTACATTTGTGGTGTCGATATTTTACTTCAGTCATTGATCGATGCCGACTGAATAAACAATGGCTTAGCATCATCGCTCGGGATGTCGTTTGACAACAATTTGCCTAACAAACCTCCACATTTGTGTCAAAAGACCTGCAAAGAAAAATTATCACCCATTAGTAATAATTCAAAAAGAGGAAGACTGACAAAATCGAAAATTATTTACCTCTACTGATGTTTAGAAGATCTTTACAACTTCTAAACTTTACAATATCTCTAATGAAATATAGTCTAACATCATTTGGTGTGTTCGTGAAAAACATAATTTTTACATAAATGTATAGAATGTCGACTATCAGAATATACTACCACATAATCATTTAAAACACAAAGTTCATGAAGTAAGCCTCTAAACCATAAAGCTTCTTTAATAGATTCAATGGTAGCAATGTATTCATATTCTATTTTCTCTAAGAAGAGGTATATTTTCTATTATCTCTAACCCCAGCGTAGTTCTTATCTACAAAGCCCTTCAATTTCACACATTTCCTATTAACACTAAACTTTAGACCTACATTACTAGTCCCCTTTAACTACCTTAACATCCATTTTAGAGCTTCCCAATGCTTAGGACCAGGATTAGACATGTATCTACTAAAAGCACTAATAGCAAAAGTTAAATATAGTTTAGTGCAAACCATCAAATGCATAACATATCACATTAGAGTATAAAATTCTACTTATGAGTTCTATTTTCTTTTCATTATGAAGAGCTTGACCTTTAGATAATATAAAATGATTAGCTAAAAGTAATGTAACAGATTTGCAATCATGCATACCAATTCTTTTCAACACCTTTGAAACATGGGAGGATTGATGCAAAAACAAAATAGAATTTGAACTATCTCTTTCAGTCTCCATACCCAGGATCCTTTTAATTTTTCCTTGATCTTTCATGTCAAATTTTTAGATTTTTTTTTTAGTTATCCACTTAGGTGATGAACCAACTAAAAGTATATTATCTACATATAGCAATAAGAACCCATAGTCACTATTAGCATTATCATGTTGGAAATATAGGCAATGATCAAACTTACTCCGTTGAAACCCTATGGATAGTACAAAAGAATCAAATCTTTTATACCACTGTCTAGGTAATTGTTTTAGACCATATAAGGATATTTTAAAAAAAACATACATAATCGGGTTTTTGTTTTTCTTTAAAATATTTTGGTTGATTTATAAAGATTTGTTCATCAAATTCACCATGTAAAAAAAGTAGTTTTACATCAAGTTGTTCAAGTTCCTAGTCAAAATGTGCAATACACATAATCAGGTTTTAATTTATCTTTAAAACCTCTTGGTTGATTCATGAAGATTTGCTCATCAAGTTCACCATGTAAAAAAGCAGTTTTTACATCAAGTTGTTCAAGTTCCCAGTCAAAATGTGCAACCAATGCAAGTATGAGAATAGTGGTATACTTAACAACACGTGAAAAAATCTCGTTATAATCAACCCCCTTCTTCTGAGTGTACCATTCGGCCACTAATCTAGCCTTAAATCTTAAAGGTTCAGATGCTTTAGTACCCTCCTTAACCTTAAATATCCACTTACAATCAATGATATATTTATTCTTAGGTCTAGGTACTAGTTCCCAAATTTGATTCTTGTCTAAAGAACTTATCTCATCTTTCTTTGCCTTAAGCCACTCTTTAGATTGTTCACTTTTCATCGCCTCCTCAAAGGTTTTTGGCTCTTTATTAGCTAACTCTTCACATCTTGCACGGGAAAAAGCTAATTCAGACTCATATCCAAATTTTATAGGTGCTCTACATTGTCTTATCTCTCTATCCTTAGCTAAATTATAATCAGCTAAAAAATTCTATTTTTCAAGATGCTCTTCTATCACTACTTCCTCTCTATTCTCCATATCAGGTTGCTGAACTTGAGTCTCCACCTCACTGTGTGTAACATGGACGAATGTGCTAAGTTTTTCATAACTCCACCTTTAACCGATTTCTCTCTTCACTTTGTTCTTCTTCACTCACAGGTTCCCATTCAGTTTTAAGACATGGCATTTTGTACTCATTGAATGTAACATATCTACTCACAATGATCTTAACCCCTTTTTGGCTCCTATCCCACAACCTATACCCTTGACACCCTTAGGGTAACCTAGAAACACACATTTCCTAGCTCTATGTTCAAGCTTCCCCCACTCTGATGAGAAAATGTAGCACAGCCAAAAGTTCTAGCATAGAATAATCACTTAGTTTACCAGACCATTTTTCATGCGAAGTATTACCATTCAATGCATCAATCTCCCCAAAAAGACTTTGGGACACCAGAACTCAATATCATGAAACACACTTTATCAAGTATAGTTCTATTCATCATTTTCGCTACCCATTTTGCTGAGGAGTGTAAGGAACATTTTTATGCCTTGTTATCCCATTTTTTTGGCACAGATTGTCAAATTCAGTGTTACAAAATTCTAGACCATTATCAGTTCTTAAAAAACTTGATCTTCTTACCATATTGGTTCTCAACTTGTCTTTTCCAATTATTAAACTTGTGAAAAGTATCAAACTTATCCTTTAAAAGATAAACTCATACTTTTCTAGTGTAATCATCAATGATAGACAAGAAGTACCTATTTCCACCCAAGGTGGGACTGTTAGTGGGACCCCACAAGTTCGAATGCACATATTCAAGTAGAGGAAGTTCTATGATGCTTACTAAGCACACAATGAAGAAAGATAAATCACACATACAATCATTTCCAAACCCACCTTTTTCCTTAAGAAGTCTAATCCCCTTAATACCCATATGTGCTAATCTATTGTGTCATTTATGTGTGTGATTAGCTTTATCAGAAGAGTAGATGAATCTAAACCTCTTATCACTTCTCCATTAGTGATATAAATATCATTTTTCATCATTCCCTTAATAGAGACAAGTGCACCCTTAATAAGTTTTAAAATTTCATTTCCAATTTGACCAGTGAAGTCAACTTTCTCAAGTTTTCCTACTGAAATTAAATTTCTGGACAATTTATGGATGTATCTAACATCTTTTAAAGTATACACAAAGCCAGTGTCAAACTTTAAGGTAATATCACCAATTTCAATAACAGTATAAGCAGAATTGTCACATGGTACAACATGCCCATAATTTGATTTATGCAAATTTTCAAACCAGTCCTTTTGTAATGTAACATGAAAAGATGCACCAGAATCAAGTATTCACTCATGCAAATGAAAATGACAGTTAAATTCAATTCAACGAGATAAGCAATAGAACTTATAATCATATAAATCTCACCATCACCACTATTGGAAATAGTAAACATTACATTTACTTCATTTCTCTCCTTACCATTTTGCTTACTTTTCTCTTTATAACAATTTTTTATAAATGCCACGTGTTCCCATAGGCATAGTATTTCTTAACCTTGGTCCTAGATTTAGATCTAAACCTACCGTTGCCCTTTTTTCTACCTCCATTACTAATTGTCTCGCAACTACTCTAGTAACCATCATAACTATTTTGCCTAAATTGAGTTCTACGCTTCATCATGTCAATCTCACTGCTTTTCTTATCATGTTTTTCAGCTATAATCTCCACCTCCTTACTTCTTAAGAAGTCAATGACAATTTCAGGCGTCAAAGTGTCTCTTCCATACTTAACAGTATTCTTAATTTCCTTATAGGTATCAGGTATATAATTCAACAAGATAAGAGCCTTATAGGTGTCGGACATTGACTCTTCACAGTTAACAATTGTTTGAACAAGTTTGTTAAATACGTCTAAATTGTCATCAAGATCTTTTGAAAAAACCATTTTAAAGCTGAAAAAATGCTCAAGTATGTAAAGTTTGTTCGAAGTAGATTTGAGCAAATACAAATCNTTATAGGTGTCGGACATTGACTCTTCACAGTTAACAATTGTTTGAACAAGTTTGTTAAATACGTCTAAATTGTCATCAAGATCTTTTGAAAAAACCATTTTAAAGCTGAAAAAATGCTCAAGTATGTAAAGTTTGTTCGAAGTAGATTTGAGCAAATACAAATCTTCCAATTTCTTCCAGCTCTCTTTAGTGGTTTTCAATTTACCCACTTTTCTCAAAATGACATCAGACAAGTATAAAATAATTGAAGTATAAACAAATTCATCAGTAGAAAAATTTCCATCAATGTCTTTTAAAACCTTTTGTTGAATCAAAACGCCTTATTTTTTGTTGCCAGATTGAAAAATCACATTTTCCGTCAAAAGTTTCCAAATCAAAATTGTGAGTTGTCATTTTTTATTAATCGATCCAAAAAACACAAAATCACAATCAAGCCACACAAAGTAGACCTAGGGTTGCAAACAATATACATCGTTTTAGATTCACAGGGTTTCGTAAGATTCTCGATCTTAGATCAAGGGAATGTTCAAATGGATAAGGTCTAGTAATTTAACGATGCAACAACAAATATTTCAACCAAATAGCTTCACGTACAATATATCACAAAGATAATATTTTTAAGTTTATCAAATAAACAATTTTATCACGTAGGAAATTAAAGGCATCTAGTTCCTAATTTCTAGCACGAGCAATGGTTACCATACACGACAATCCCAATCCTATTATCACCCCCACACGATGACATGCTAGTGATGAAAATTAAATAGAATAAACCAATTTATTAGAGCGGACCTATCTGAGTCCTTACATAATGAGAGATGCAAAATTATCACTTTAGGATCTCCATTATTCGCTTTAATGTTTCCAGCAATTGAATGCAAAACTGAATCACAAACACATATGGGCAAAATCATCCAGATTTCACCGTATTACTTGAAATAGTAGACTAACACCACAAAAAATTAGAAATCTCGTTAAGTTAATTCAGTCAGAAGAAAACTTCCCAAATGGATCTCGAATGCGCTTCCAAGTGCCATTGCTGTCACCGACCGTCACCACCACGCGCACTACTGTCGGCTGCACCTCAACCTGCAGAACCTGCCTATGGTATTGGTTTCTTAAACCTGCCATTAGTTTGGCTGGAAAATGCAATTGTACGTTCGATTTAATGGAAGAAAGAAAACGACAGATCCATTTTTAAATTGATTCCTCGTCAGAACACACACAAACAATAACTCTGATACCAAAATGTTGTACCAAAATTGATCACCAAAGGGATTCCGAGCTCAGTATATCATATATACCGAAATCAACACCACAAAGTAACGAGATCAAAACCACAAGCCACACCCCACAATGATTGCTATTTGTCTTGCCCACTAAGGACACATGTAAGAGGATATTACAGTTAGATAATAGCCACAAAGGCTAAGAGAAAAGAGAGACGATGACACACTGCAAAAGGAGCACACAACAAAAGACGCAACTAGTTTCTTTCAAGAAAAATGGAGGCTCAGCAATAACGTTACAACCAACATAAAGCAGCGAAAACAACTAATATATAGTGTAGGTTGATTTTAGGGTAAATAATGATTGTGTCCAAAAATAATAAGTAACTAATAAGTGAGTCAAATACCAAATGCCATCCAAGAAATAATGAGTCGGGCCATGAGTAGCTCTAATTAAATTAGGCTACTTCAAATGGCCCAAATAGGTTGTAGGTTTAGGTCATTACATTTGTGATGTCGATATTTTATTTCAGTCATTGATCGATGACGAATGAATAAACAATGAATTAACATCATAGCCTGTAAGGTCATTTGACAACAATTTACCTAACAGTTGTAACACTACAACCCTAATATGGTACATTGATTCTCAATAAAACACAAAAGAATTTTGACTATTTCCCAGTTCTCTTATATGTAGGGGCGGAGCCAGAAATTAATGCTATCGGGGGCAATTTTTTTTTAAAATTTAACGAACGAATACAATTTATATATAACAAGAAAAATCGTAATATAACATTACCTATTACAGTTGTACCTGACGATATTTTATATTACAAAATTCATGTATAATAGAATTTAGATCTAAACTCATACGAAATTATCGTTCAATGTTTAGTGTTAAACAATCAGCAAGAAAACTATCATCCATTTTGTTACGAATTTTCACCCTCACGTGTTTCATTGCTGAAAATACGCGCTCCACAGTCACTGTTGAAATCGGTAGTGTCGGTGCTAAACAAATCAATTTAGACAAAATGATGTAACTCTCCGACCTT
>CAIGRS010166848.1:0-11547 GCA_903798395.1 Fraxinus floribunda | reverse complement strand
AATTCACAAAATCAATGAACGCTTATTGCCATTTTTAGTATGTTGTGGCTCTCAATCCTCACCAATTCTCTCACAAGAAAACTTTAGTAAGAGACTCCTATAGCTATATGTGTTAACTATCATCTTACCACAAGGCTTGTGTGTACGAAAAGAATTCAGCAAATATCTCAACACCTAGATTCTCATAACAAAATTAACTCCAATGGCATATATTGTCATTCAAAAACATAAACATGCAGGAAATCAGAACTAAAAAAAAATCTCTCTATTTAAACAATCAGCAAATATCTCAACACCTAGATTCTCACAACAAAATTAACTCCAATGGCATATATTGTCATTCAAAAACATAAACATGCAGGAAATCAGAACGAAAAAAAAATCTCTCTATTTAAACAAATTCACAACAAAGTCCCATGATAATTATAAAAATCATATACAATTCATAGCAAAACCCAAATTGACCCTCTCCCCAAACAAATTTTGCAATGTCCTCAATGCATAAACATGTTAGTCAAATAAAAAGATGGAAAGATGTCACATGAATATTGCAATGAATCAACATAAGCTTGAAGGATAAGAAGCCTGAAATTTCTCAATGGAAGGATAATGCAAAGAAAAGGACAAAGATTAACTAGAATATGAATACAAAAATATAAAAAGGAAAAGGGACGAACTCCTCTTGGGTTGCCTACCAAACAGCGCCTTTGTTTATTGTCGTTGGCTCGACCCAATGTTTTCCTTCATCAGTCCGTATCTAGCGAGGGTGGTTGCAATCTTCTTTACAGTGTACTACGCTCATTGGACATAATCACCGGTGATGTTCCACAATCCTGAAATTCTGCAAAAACAAAACAAATGTTAGAATACTCTTCATCATTATAACTTACTGGAATTTCGAAATTTAAGAGAGAAGAGTTCAAGAGGTCGTAGTCAGTAGTCGCTAGTCCAAGAAACACATCCTTAAATACTTCCTGAGTGAGTGCATCAATCATGTAAGTTTGATAACACACGTCATCTTCCTCGGCTTCTTAGTGATGAGAAAGGTGTTGACTTCTAAAGTAATATTTCCGAATGATAGCTTCATTAGACTGTTCTTGTAGTTGATAAGTGCATTAGTTATGGAAAGAAAAGGTCTACTAAGAATAATATGAATCTTAGAATCAACATTTACATCAACTTTCAAGTTCAGAACCAAGAAATCAACGGGGTAGTAAAATTCATCAATTTGAACCAAGACATCCTCAACTACTCACCCAGGTCTTACAGTGGACCGATCAGCTAGTTGTGAGACCACATAAATTGGTTTTATCTTCCCTAGGCCATGAGGTTAACACTAGCCCCTAAATTAAGAAGGGCTTGTGCAAACTCATAGTTCCCAATGATACAAGACACAGTAGAACAACTAGGGTCCTTATATTTCGATGGGATCCTTTACTCAATCACAGCACTCGTTTACTCGATCAAGAAAGCGATTTTCTTAACATGGTATTTCTTTTTCACAATGCATAAGTCTTTAAGGACTTTAGCATATGTAGGAATCTATGAAATGACATATAAGAGAGGGCGATTGATTTTTACTTGCTTAAAGTGTTCTAAAATTTCACTATGTTGTCCAGCGAATTTCGAGGTAGGCTTAAGAGCTTGAGGGAAAGGCACTCTCGATGGATTATGTACTACATCTTCACTCGATCTACTCTCTCTAGACTTACTCGACTCTTCTTCATTTTTCCTAGGTTTGGGGTTTGGTTCTATGACTTTCCATGATCGAGTGGTTTGGCATTCACTTCCCTAATGTTATTTTCTTCAGATCTTGAGGTTTGTACCATGTGCTACCTTTTAGGATTTGGTTGAGCTTAAGCTGGAAATTTTCCACGTTCAACTACAACTAAAGCATTTGTTAATTTGGACATATGATTTTTTTCTCCTTATTTTTCTCAACAATTTGGATAATCATAGTCTCAAATTTTTTATTGATTTTACTTTATGCCTCTATAAAAGCATGTAGGATGTCTTCTAATGAGTTCCTAGAGGATGTAGGTTAATAGAGTGTGAGCTCTATTCGTTTGGGCAGGTTTCTAGTTTTCAAAATTTCAGCTAAAATTGGAATGATTCCGCCACCCTGGATTGTAGGTTTCAGAGAATGGAATGTAGGGCTTGGTATACATGCCTAAGGCATTGCAGTGTTCCTCATAAACCTCCATCATCTTTACAAAAGTAGAACATTCTTGCACCGGATGATCACTTACACCACTCACAAAACAGGGTCTACAAGACTTAACACGGGATACATTCAGTGTAGATCTTGAGTCTTTAGCATGTAGGATTTCTAGTTCTCTAGTCAGGGCTTTTACTTTTGTTCTAAGGTTATTCTTCTCCCTAAGATGATAGGTACCGGTGCAATTGGGATTTTTTGTAGGTCATGACCTATTGCTACTATCAATTGCACTAGGTCCAGTCTAAGTATGACCTTTTTCAGCTAGGTCATCTAGATATTCAATAGCCTCATCCGAATCTTTTTGTTGGAAATCACCGTTACACATCATCTCTACGAATTGATGCTCCCTAGGTGTTAATCCCTTATAAAAGTAACTCAAAATGAGCCAACTCTCATAACCATGGTGGGCATAGAGCTTCCAATTCTTTATATCAATCTCAAGCTTGGTATAAAGTCTTGCTATCATTTTGAGTGAATGATGAATATTGTTTCTTAAGGGCACTAGTTTTATGGTTGGGAAAGTATGTATTAAAGAATGCTTAAGTCATTTCAGGCCAATCGAGTGGTCTCAACGAATACAGGCAGCTTTTAGCTCATTCTTTAAGTGAACATGGGAAAATTTTTAGCTTGACTACGTCCGTTGTACCATGTTGATTGTGGAAAGTTGCAACCACTTCCTCAAATTCCATAATATGCATGTATGGATTTCATTTTCAAGTCAATTAAAAGTGGGAAGAAGTTGAGTCATTCCAGATTTAAGTTCCTTACATGGCATATTAGGCAAAAATATGATGCATGATGGTGTGGATGTACGTGTGGGGTGAAGATAATCCTGTAAAGTCCTACAAGACGCATCGACATGTTCACTATCAGTCGTAGTGTTGTGTAGTGTCGTGTTCATGGCAATAGATGTAGTATCAAAGATAGGGTTAGAAATTGAATCAAAGACTGGAAAAGGCCCTTCGGTAGAGCTTCCTTTCTCACATCGATCCCTGCCCATAAAACACAAAAACTAAACTATGTGAGAATAAAAAAATAACAAATAAGAAAATTAAATTAACTAAAGAGTAGTAAATGAACAATATTACCCGTTTTAGTTGATCCCTTAGTGTTTTGTACCGTATTCCCGGCAACGGTGTCAAAATTTAATTATGCCCAAAGAATAACGCGGTAATTATAGCACAGTTTTGGAGTGTCGATTCCACAGGGAGATGGAAGAAATGCTCAAAGGATAAAAAATGATGGATGTTCTCTCGTTTGTGAAGTAGAATTTATTGTTCGAAAAAAATTAAGGATTCAATGTTTAAAATAATGATATTAAATTAATGTTTGAGGTAGTAAAGCATCAGAATTCCCTCATTTGGATTGGATCAATCTCATCAATTGTTCATTCTTATAACTCAATTAGAGGTCTTCATCCCAACTCTTTAATCGGAAGATATGACATTACAAATCAANAAGCATCAGAATTCCCTCATTTGGATTGGATCAATCTCATCAATTGTTCATTCTTATAACTCAATTAGAGGTCTTCATCCCAACTCTTTAATCGGAAGATATGACATTACAAATCAATTTAATTCAATTGTAATTCTAGAATCTAAACTTCCTATAACACATTCACATTCTTTTTATTGGAATAAGATCAAGAATCGACCATATACATCAAGCATAAGGTAGTAATCAATCCATCAATAAAGTAAAGTTGAGATTAAAATTCAACAAATAGTTCGATCATTTGATAGAGAAGCATGACTGGATCTATGAAAAATCTAGTAAATGTTAAGTCAATTCCAAAATATTCATAAAAAGAAATTTAAATCCTAGAATTGTTTGACAATGAAAAATCAAATTACATGGATAAAAGATGCGAAATCACCAATTCCGATTGAGTTCTTAGCTTCATCAAGACTTTTAGTTCATGGAAATTCTTGAGCCAAAGATGAGACAAAATAGTGTGGAGGAGTTCTCTCCATTTTTCCCCGTGTTTAGGATTTCAAAACACGTATTTATAATTATTTCCATAAGTTGTTGACTTAAATTCGAAAACCAAAATTTTCATCTCGAAAATACTCTATGCGACCGCATGGAATAAGTGAATGCGATTGCATAGAACATTTTAAGTTGGCCCTGGAATTAGCTGAAGTAGATTATGCGGCCGTATTGAATTTAAGCTATGTGGCGTCATAGCTTTAAATAACTTTCACAAAACAGCTTTCAATATTTTGGTCATATCTTTCTCTCCCAATATTCTATTGAGGCAAATCAAAATGTGTTGAAAAGGTAACTCAAAGGGATATAAATCTTTTGGAAATATAATATTTCCAATTTGAACATTTCCTATGCCAAAAATGGGTTTCAAACTGAGTTTGAAAATCAAAAGCAGAACTTTTTCGGCTAGGAGTTAATATGTGATAATACTTTGACTATATTTCATCCATTTGGCTTCTTTCCTCATACAATTGATATCTAACATTCTCAAATCTTCATATCTTCATTTTTCCTTCCGAGTCATCTTTTGGGTATTTGTAATTTGGTCCTTGAACTTTTGTTTCTTTACTTTGGCCATTTTTCATTTATTTCTTCCCAATTTCATCATATCCATCAAATTGCTACCTAAATCAAAATATAAAGATAATGAGTGCATTTTTGCATCAAATAATCACACAACAACAACAAAAAATAGGGGAAAAACATGATATTTTACACTCTTATCAAGTATTTTATTAAGAAAGTAATTTGTTGAAACTATAGCTTCACCCCCACATGTTTTGGGGTAGACTGGAACTTATCGACATCACATTCATCATCTTCTTAAAAATTTATTTTTGCATTCAATAACACCATTTGATTTATGTGAGTATTGTGTCATTATTTGACGAATGATGCTATGTTTTGAACAAAAAAAAATTCAAAAGATGCCTCATATTCTTCTTCACTATCACTTCGAATATTCTTTATTCGTTCACTAAGTTGATTTTCAACTTTTTTCTTATAATGTTTGAAAACATATAAGGCATCATCCTTACTTTTTAATAGACAGACATAACAATACTTTGTACAATCGTCAATCAACGTAATAAATATTTTTTCCACATTTAGTTTGTACAAATTTCAAATCAAAGATATCACTGTTTATTAATTCTAAAGGTATAGTATTCTTTTGAAGTGAATGAAATGGTGTTTTAGCCAATTTTTCCTCAACAAAAATTTCACACTTGTGATTATGATCAAACTTTAACATTGGTTTTAAACTTAAATTCATAAGTTTATGTACATGTTTAAAATTTGCATGTTCTAATTGACTATGTCATAAACAAGACAACTCAAGCGTGTAAAACAAAATTTAAAATTTTATTCATAATGCGTGGTTTGAGTACAATGATAAGAACGTTCATTTCATCACATAAGTGTCATTTTCCTACTACAACTCATTCTTAATGAGTACAAATTTATCGAATACAAAAAGTAGTTAGAATCACTCTTGTTAAGTAGAGACCAAGAAACAAGGAACTTGCAAACATTCGATACATATAAGATATTGTTGATGATGAGCTCTTTGCCGGAAGTCATCTTTAGTGTAATCTTAACTTGTCCTTCAACCTTAAAACATGTAGAATTTTTCATGAAGAGTTGTTCTCAATTGTGTCGGGTAGCATCAGTATCAATCCACCATTCTCTTAGAATTTCAACATTGTAACACTCAGAAACAATAGCTTATAAGTTCATTTCATGTATCACTTCAGATCATGTGTCTAATTCAATTACATTTGCTTCCGCATTCTTCTTAGACTTGTGACATTCACTTGAATGATGTTTGTTTTCTCATAGTTGTAGCATTTGTTTTTAAATTTCTAGCATTCTTGGTATTGCTTCTTTTTGGTTCATTACCTGAGACCTTACCTTTCTTATTGATCCTTGAATCGGATTTCACTAAGTTGGTTTTTACTTGCCCATATTGAACGCTAGATTTCCTTTCGATCTTTTCGTTGTTTTTTTCTGTCCTTAGTTGAACAATAAGTTTTCTAAGTTTATCTCCTTATGCTTGTGTTTGAGATAGTTTTTGACATTTTTCCACGAATGAGGGTGTTTCTCAATTGTTGTAGCAAATTGGAATGACTCACTCAATTCATTTTCTCGGCATGAATGTTGTAGAGAATAATTTGCAGTTCTTGCACTTGGATGATGATAGTTTGGAAGTTATCATATTATAATCAAGGAATTTTTCGACTATGAATTTCTTCGTACCGACATCCTCCATTTTGTATTTTTTTCTCCAAAGAATTCCAAATTTCTTTGCAGATTCCATCGTACTATATACATTGTATAATGTATTGTCCAATCCATTTAGGATACAGTTCTTGCGTAAGAAATCCAAGTGTCCAATGTAATGATAAGCTCACGATTATTTTCTCCTTCTTGTATGGTAGGAAGATTTTCGGTAAGGCACTTTACCAAGTTCAAAGTAGTGAGATAAAACATCTTTTGTTTCCATATCTTGAAATCGAAACCGTTGATTTTTTTTTCTCCATGTGTTATGTGAAAATTTTGAAGCGGTATTGCCATTGGAGAAAGCAACGATGTACCATTTGTTATTTGACTCGAAGTAGTCTTGATGATATCCATTTCTATTACAAAAATAGAAGTTCAACACAATAATAGAAGAAAGGAACATCAACGTTTTACTTGTTCCAAGGGATGAATAAAATCAAAATATAACAGGCAAAACGACAAAAAATTTGCCTTAAACTTGTTGGTATATTGTGTGTGCATTTTGCTAACTTAAATTGATACTATATTAAATAATGAATCAATAAGCAATGAAAAATAAACTTACTTGGAAAGAAATAAAATTTTGTAGAAATGAAGAATAAAAGATGAAGAAATGTAAACCAAGATAAGTGTTTAACACTTTGTCTTTAAGACGAAATTTGCTCTGCAACGATGCTAACAGAGTCTCAACAATAGTCTCCCAAGATATAACTATTTTTCTTTGAAGTAGAAGTACTTCGAACTCCAAGGAACATCGAACTCAAAAAAGGAATAGACTCTCTACTTGAAATGGATTTTTTATAGAAGAAAACAACAATTATGAAAGTGATATGGAATGAATTCTAGCTTTCCAAGGGCTCCTATTATAGAAGATGAGGTTTGGTCGGAGAGAGACACCCCAAACTTAGCATGTTTCATGAAGGGAGCAGCCCCTCAGGTCGCTTGCTGCCTATTCAAAATGCCACTCGATCGTTCACAGTAGTGTGTCTGCTGCTTGCTATGCCCTAGGCTGCCGCTTGAGCGACGGTCTCATATGCTGAATTCCCATTCTTTCCTCTAAGTTTGGACCTCAATTTCTCATTTATCGAAATTGGTTTTGAAATTCCAAAAATACTACGCTGATCTACTCAACGAGTAGAACAAATTAATCTATTTCACTCAAGAGATTTGACTGTTGATATCTATTCGAATATTTGATTGAAATTAATACAAATTCAATGTTTTTATTAACTTTATTTAACAAAATTTCAAGAATAGCATATATATAAAATAAACAAACAAGAAAATACAAACTAACAAGAACATAAACAATAAACTAAATTAAACTAGCTTACTAGGTACTAAGTTAACAACATAAAATTAAAAAATTACTAAGGTAAATTAACATGAAAGTAAATACATACAAAGTATTGATCTTAACAACATAAAAATAAAAGTAAGAAGACTTACAAATTGTAGAAATAAAAATTCTATTGAAGATTCAATATTGTTATACTGGTTGTAGATCTTACACAGATTGTAGTACTTAGTATGGTTGAAGGCTAAAGACTTTGTAATCTTAAACTAAGATGAACTAGTTGGAAGATTTGGTTCAAGATTGAATATTGTTTTATTCAAGGAGAAGATATTTCATCCCTTAAAAGAGGCTCGAAGAGGTTCATACAGAAGGGTGAGAGGTTTGAGGTGTTGAGAATTGTTGTGGAAATATAGAGGTGTAAATAATTGTTGTTGATAGTTCTATAAAGATATGAAGGTTTGGTGCCTTTTCTTAGGCAAAAATGACTTGTAGTATCGATAAAAAATTTTATGTAAGTTGGCTGAGAGAGATATTACCCACCATCCTTTAAGATAATATAATGGTAAGTCGGACCCTTAATTTCACAATTTGTTTTAACATCATACTTTTATTTACAAAGATTACAATAAATTTTGAAATTAAATTTTGTTTCAATTGCTAAAGGATCCCATAGTAAACCGTTGTTTCCTAGATCTACATCTTCGCTCAAAGATGATGAAGATTCTTAGAGAATTCGTGTGTATTCCTTGTTTTTGCTGCGACGAGTCTTTTTTGAAATACACTTTTGATGGGTAAAGATTATTGTTGTTATAATTGAATTCATTGTTTGTTTTTCATGCTTTTATGTTGTTAACAATTTGAGACCATCTCACTTTGAATCTTATCCTAAATGCTTTTACCTTTGTTGCTCATTGAACTTGAACCCTTGGCCCACGTGGCTTGGACTAGTCCTTGCATGGCTTCGTCAGTCTTTTTAACTCATGATCTTGTTATTGGTCCATCTGAAATATGTAAAAGATCTTTGCTAGCCAGCCCTCCATGATTCTCATCAGATAGACAATCCCAATCCACTTTTTCCTGTGGGTCTAACTCACCTTCATCCTCAACCGTAAGCCTAAGATCCTAACTTGGTTTTGGTTCTCTCATATGAGCTAGCTAGGTTTTCAGGTCGGACAACAAAATAGGGATGGGGAAAAAAATTTCATGAACACTATAAGTTGTACTAGGAGCTCATCCAACAAGCTCGGCGGCGTACCATCGTCATTTGTGAATATCATTATTACTCCATTGAAAATGTGTCTTCCAATGATAACATCACCTCCAAAACGATACACTCCTCAATGGACGAGCGTTACCTATGACGTTACCACCTTCTTACCCACCAATCAAATGACTGTAATGATTGCCTAGGCTATAGACAATCTTGACTTAGTCAACAACTACGTCCTAGGAAATATGATAGTTTGACCTATTAAACTAAGCAGCAAATCAAAACTCTCCAACAAGTGGGATGACACATATCTCTAGATCAACATTGTAGCTGTATGTGACAAGGGGTAACAAACACTTGATTAAAGGTTTATAAATAGGGAAAATGTTATCCTACCAAAGGCTAAACTCATCTACTCATAATACACTTTCAAAGTTATCTTCACTAAAATTAATCATTTCTTGTATAATTTCCAGTAATTATCTTACTAAATATATCTTAAATTGATATAAATTTTTCATGTCATTTTTAGTCATTAAAAGTCTTTATCTTTTCAAAAACTTCCCACAAATCTCCATAAAATTAATATGCATAAAATCATTTATATAATAATCATATAAATTTTAATTTCCCTATTGTTGGAAGAAAATGGGTCGCCCATGTTGGCTGACCCGACTCGACCCAACCTGAATTATATGAGAGTGTTATTGGAGGGAGAAGTTGAGAAAATTGAATTTGAAACTCAACTCCCCACAATCCACAACTCGCATTACAACTTCCATCACAAGAAAGAGATATGCATACACAAACATTCGTGTGAATATCAAGAGAGAAAAATACGTGTGGGTGGTGGCTTGTTTTTTAAGTATATCTTCTTTAAATTGGTTCTTGGATTGTGGCTATCAAATTCCTTCCTTTTTGATCGAATTTCTGACCAATGAGTGAGTACAAAGCAGTATAGGAGACGAGCAAACAAAAGGCAAGTGATTCAACCTCGTTTTCATGCAAGCATGTTTTACATTAGTATCAGAGCTTTAGAAAGTTGTTTTCTTGCTCAAGTTCATGTTGAAAATGGATAGAAATGATTAAAACACATCTTGTTTTCTTCAAAAGCTTAAACATTGTTAATGGTAACTTTTGATATACTTCGTATGAATTCATGAAATATGTACTATATGTTCATGATATTAAGGATAACATATCTGAAAAACTTCACTACGTTTGGATTTGTAAATTGGGAGAAAAATGGAAACCCTAGTTGAGAAAAACGAAACTTCATCGCATGATAACTTCTTTCACATTAAGTTCCACGCTGCCCATTCTATATGGTTGGACAGATCTTTTCAAGAGCTTTCCAACGGTATAAAGAACAAAATTTTTGGCCTTACATTGAAGTAGTTAAGGTATACTGAAGTTTCGGCAGCATAACTGTTTTTTTTTTTTTTTTAAGATGATGAACAGTACTCGCGAATTTTTTTTTCTTTTTCAGACACATAAACTGTTGCCGTAGAAGTGAGTGATTCCAAATTCAATTTTAAGAAAATTGCATGTTGGTCCCCACACTTTTTAAATGTTGATTATTCCAAATGCAATTTCAGAAATTGCATGTTGCATTTTGGACCTGTTTAAATTTTGATTTTTTTTAAAAAATCAAGAATATTTATTAAGTGGTATTTGCCTAGTAGGACCTTTTTTTTTGTGCTCTCATTTTTCGAATGGTAAATATTCCGAAAGTATTTAATATACCACATTTTCTATACATTCATAAGTGGTGTGGATCTTGATTAGGTTATGTGATCCATTGTGACTAGTTTCCAATTCATGTGCTCGATCAGATATGGCCGGATCAATACGCACTTTTAGCATGCTTAAAGGAAAAGCTAGAAGAACACGAGCTGTGGAAAGTGTTGAAAAATTACGTACTTATAGAAACTATGAAATAGATCCATGAAATAACCTAGTACAACACATAAAATATCTCGAAGCAATGCGTCGAAAAGTGATACATTTGGGACAGCCTATATGTGAGGTGGAAAGCATGTATCATCTAATGAGGATGCTTCCTAAACATTGGCATGATGTTGCACGCTATTGAAGTTTTGGATAATTTGTCACCTCTACGCTACAGTTATTTGATCAGGATCTTGATCAGGAAATGAAATTCAAAAAATGAGAATTTTATAATTAATTTAGATATGAATGGTTTGTTCAGAATGTCGAACAATATCTATGTGAATTTTATTTTATTTTTTTCCATGTTCAGTAGTTGCTTAAAGATGCTTAATATGATCACATGTACATATTTAACATTTTTTTGAGATTTATATATGTTTCATATTTATTACATATAGTCAAAATGTTTTGCCTATTTTGTACATGATTAATAGCTTATTTTAGTGGAGTTCTAAGATTAAAAGGGTTTGAGTAATTCTGACCTACAACTTATGATTTTCCTCTGTGAAATTAATTTTGTAATAATGTAACATTAGGATATTGGACGATGATTGGGAACTTAGTGAATTTTTGACTCCGTGTCTAGTGTGAAATTAT
>CAIGRS010166816.1:0-11259 GCA_903798395.1 Fraxinus floribunda | reverse complement strand
TAAAGTCGTGGTTGTTTATGTTTCTTTTCAATTTCAACATTATTCCAATGTCCTTTTTCGAACTTTATTTCTCCTACAACGTTTTATTCGATATTTCACGATATGAATATCCCTTTGAATCGATTTAAATTTTTTTAAAAAAAACTTAAAATGTGATAATAATAAATATATTGTCGATTAAATTTAAATTTAAAAATTATCTTAAATTATTAAATGTAAAATCATAGTCGTTAATTTTTATTTTCTACCTACCCTAAAAAAAACTTAAAATGTGATATGCAAGCCTTTAAAGATTTGTACTTCAAGAAAATCGAGGAAGAAAGAAGAAACAACAATATCTTGGTAGTTTGTGTTAGTGTATGCGTGTTTTTAAATTTGAATTGAATTATATTGGTAGTTTATGATGAATAATTTTCTCTTTTGTTTCTAACTTCATTTTTTTTATTTTTTTATTTTTCTGTATGACTTTAAAGTTTTCTATTATAAGTTTTGCTAAATAAAATTTAATTATTGATGTCTCCAAAGATAATAAAAAATCAATCCATGCTATTACATAATCAACTATATTACGGCACGTGCCTCTTACTAGTATTTTCAAAAGAGTTCTAGAAAAAAAAATTATGCCTAGGCAAACAAGCCTTTAGAGCGTGTTTGGCTGAGCTTGTATCCTATAAGCTGTAGATGTGTAAATTGTGAAGACTCCACAGTCCACAACGATATGAATAAGAATACCACAAAGATCGAGTCCTAACAAAGTAGAGGGAAAAATCGCCATGCTTCAAGCTTCATCTTTCCCAGGATGCATTCGAGGCTAAGTTTTTTATTGGCACGCGCTGCTAGAAATTCCTCTTCTTCACTTTATTCTGCTCGTTCACCACCATTGTCACCATACCCAAGGTTAAGAAGAGTATTTTCAGCATCCAACAATAAATGCAATGCCGGTGACTTTTTTGGGTTGTCTCACTCTCGTCTCTCTAGAAATTTAATTGGTTTTGTCACAATTCGGCGGGAGTTTAGTGGCTACGCCGCCGAGCAGTTCTCTGACGATGAGTATGAGTGTGATTACGAAAATCACCCGGTAATTTCTTAGTTTGTTTTTTCTTTTTCGTTTTCGTCTCCAAGTTTGCGTATTTGTTTTAACTGGATTTAATTGGATTATTTATTCTGTTGATAAATGTTTGAGGACTGAAGGTAAGTCCCAGTCATGTCTACAGTCTATAATATGATAATTTGATGAAGAGTGTGTGGAGCGGGGTGATGGACGAGGGTTTTGAAATTACAGAGCCTTTTCCTTACGAACCAAAGGTTTAATCTTTCTCTGTATTTAGTGAATATTTCTCCGTGTCATCGAAAGTTTTGTTGAAGGAAATTTCAGGAGCAATTGGATAAAGTTAAGTGCGAAAAGAATGCTTTTATTTTTTTAATGATTAAAACAAAATGCTAAACTTGGTTTGGCTTGTGTATTAATAGATTTTTCATTTTCTAGTTTCAATATCTAAATTTCCCTACAAGGAGAAAGGATGGCGATGCACTAGTAATTGAAGTTGTTATGACTTTGAACTTTAGTCGATGGAATTCTTAAGAAACATTTGTTGGATTTCCTTGAAACACGTACCACAGGCTTAAAGCTTGAGAAGTAGCTGCATGTGAGCATCAAAATGGGAAGATATAGAAGCCAATCAGTTTCTCTTGTTTACTTATCCTGTTATTAAATAATCTGGTATCTTAGCAATGGACAAAAATATATTTACACTAGTGCACTTTCTTACGAATTCATGTTTTTATGGAACATTTAAAATGTGGACATCAAGTAGAAGCGTAAGAATCTGTGACTATGAAATGTGTGTAATGTAGGCATCATCGTCAGTGGCCAACATTGATGAGTGGAAATGGAAACTCAGTATGCTTTTACGTAGTGAAAACGATCAAGAAATTGTGTCCAGAGATAAAAGGGACAGGAGAGACTTTGAGCAAATATCCAACCTTGCCAAACGGATGGGCCTTTACTGGTAGAAAACTGCACTTTTCAGTCCCTTTGTGTTGTTTTTGTATTGGAGGATTTTCCTGACTTATCATGAATTTTACTATCAGTGATATATATGGGAAAGTGGTAGTTGCAAGCAAGTTACCTCTTCCCAACTACAGGCCAGATCTCGATGATAAGCGGCCTCAGAGAGAGGTAAAATGTTTATTCTGTTTGATCCTCGGATGACTTCCATTGAGTGTTTATGTATAGGAATTCTGTTAATTTATTGGAGAAATGAAATGCTTCAGCTCTTTCCTGCAGGTTGTTATCCCATTAAGTTTGCAAAGGAGGGTTGAGGGTTTGCTACAGGAACATCTTGATAGAATGGTGCTGAATTCTGAAAACGTGGATGACTCTTCTGCCATAACAGAGGCTGTGGATCGGGTTGAACATGTAAATACTGACGAAAATGGAGATTCATTCCTAGATGGGTCCGTTATGGAGAAGGTTCTCCAGAGACGGAGCTTGCGCCTGCGTAATATGCAGAGAACTTGGCAGGTATCTTGCACAAGATTTTAGTGTTTGGATTTGTGCTTGTTTTGTCTCTCTGTTGCATTTATCTTAGCCCCCATTCGGGAAGATTTTATAAACGGTTTAATTTATGAATAGATAGAAATGAGTGGTGGATATTTGGATAGTACTTGTACTTGTGACAAAGTTTTGAATGAATGATTTTACCTTGAGGGATTCCTTACATTACATAGGAAAAATATTACCTTATAATCCATCTAAATATAATAATTGACTAATTGTAATCAACCTAAATATACAATTATATATATTTATGTTAAATTACAACCTTCTTCAATTTTCGTTAATCTCCATAATCTCTTTCGATCTCATTGACACCAACAGAACCCTTTAACAAATTGCTTAAAAGATTTATATTCTTGAGTGAACTCAAACTCCAAAAATCAGAAAATAGATCAGTAATTTTGTTCTTGCTTAGATCCAAAAACCTAAGAATTTTTTTTTTTTCAATTTTATTATCAAGAATTACACCCATATAAATTCAAGTCTGAAGCTCTCAGTTTGGCAACATATTCTTCTTTGACATCACAAAACACCCCTTCCCACGAAAAAAAACCTAGAAAAATCATAATACCCTTTGGTGGGCCCATAAACAGGATAGCGCACAGAAAAAATCAAAAGGCCCATCTCCAAGCTAAAACTAGTCAGTTCCGCAAAACTAGCTTTCTTCCACTTGTTGTATCTGCGACTTCAGAAAACAAGCTTTCAGAACCCGCTCCCTTCTAGAATGCTCAATTCCTGATCCTGTACATGAAACTAAGATAAAATCCATTTCTTACTCCAAAATATAATTCCCGACAAAGAATCAAAGTGTGACAAAAAACAGATGATGCTAACAAAACGTCCCGAAAACGCCGAATGCTCGCACCACACTTGATGCACGAAAGAGTGATAACTATCGACTACCACAAGAGACACACATTAACAAAAATTATGTCAATCGTGGACGACTACAAGAGTCACATGTTGACAAAAATTCTGTCAAAGAAACTCACACCTAAAAGGCTGAGTTATGACCAAAGAAAATCAAGAATTCTATATAAAGTCTTCAAGCTTTGATACCATGACAAATTTTTGACCTGATTTTCCCTTGAGGGATTCCTTACATTATTACCTTATACAACTATGGTATCCATCTAAATATTGTAATTGACTAATTGCAATCAATCTAAATATACGATTATATATAGTTATGTTAAATCACAATTTTTTTTAATCTTTGTTAATTCCATGATCTCTGTCGATATCATTGGCAACTTGTGGGTCCATTGACAATTTATAATTGATTTATAAATTTTGCCAAACGAAGGCTTATTTTTATTTTAGGCCCCCGTTTGAGCTCCATTATTTAAAAACTCATTTTCCGTCGTACATTCTCTCAGCAAAAAACAAAAATTACTATTACAAAATCCATTTTTACAAAAAATGGCGCTCAAACAACCCTGAGCTTCTGCAAAAAAGAAAAAAAGAAAAAAATCTCACTCGAGCATTTCACGCATCTGATGGTACAAATTGTTGATAATTTTTAAGCATATGACTACCTGTATTAGATTTCAGCATCTGCCTTTGTCCTCCATCTTGTTCAATTAAGAAATGAATGAGAATGTCCATCAAGAGAATTTGATTCTCCTTTTGTTGTTCTTTATAGGGAATCAGTTATGGTCACTTGATTTTGTCACAGTTCTGGAACTATCTCTTGAAGATTTGTGTGGAGTCACAAAGCCTAATCTTCAGAGCAGAAGTTCATTAATAATGATATATGCTATCGTGAATGAATATTTGTGCACACGGTGGAATTTCCACTTGAGGAAAAGTGTGCTTTGTATGTACATGTAGCAAGAAATAGTGAACTTGCTTCTCAAACATCATATCAGTTTTCTTTGAACTTAGATCTAGATTTCACAAAAAATAACAATGCAACTTTGCTACCTTTTCCATCTCAATAACACCTGTATGCTGTATGGTTGCAATACGATTTATTTTAATAAATTGGTGGCATTCTCATATTTTACTCTTAGGCATGTAGTTATCAATGTTATTTGCGCAGTCAAGGGGTAATGGATCAGCACTGTTTTAGAAGTGTTAGTCATTATTGTGTGTATTTCAGTTTGTTATTTTGATATCTTACTTATTGATATACCCTTCTTACCAGTGCTTGTAAAGTTGGAATTTTGGTACTGAAATTAATTTGCTCACTATCTGCAGGAGACACCTGAAGGCAAGAGGATGCTGAATTTCAGGAATTCCCTCCCAGCCTTCAGGGAGAAGGAAAGGCTCCTTCAAGCAATTGCATGTAATCAGGTTTAATCTGAAATTCATATTATTCCTTATAAAATTTCCCATATAACGTCTTGAACAAGTAAGATGTGGATACCGACTAATTCCATTGTCTGTAGATTTGTATATCTTTGATTTCTGTTTAGCACCATTTTATTATAGGTTTTTAACGAGCTGGATAATGCCTCTTAGAATAATCAAGTTATTATATTTGTTTAAATTATGACGCGCCTTTTTTCATAACTCTAATCAATTTAGAAATTATACCGAGCTGATTTTTTAGTTATTTTTATAAATTGAACTCTCGACATTTTATGGTGCATGTATAATTCTCCCTATATAATGTCTAATGTGTCAAATGGTCTTGTTTGTCCATTGATGCAAGATGGCGATTTCTGAATTCTCCCCCCTTTTCTTCACTATTTCTCCTGAATTTATTTGCCACTTTAAAGAGCAAAACTTGCCCATTGGCTAACTCCGATTTCATAAATCATGACCCATATGGAGCAGTGCTCTCTGTGTCCATGACTAATACCTTGACTTTGATCACGATTGATGTTCCAACTCCCCATTGACTGTTTTGGTTCGACACCATAGGCTATCATTATTACTGATATTAAAAGGCTCCACTAAGGTGTATTTAGGAGAAAGTAGTTTTTTTGAAAAAAAAAAAAATCGTTATAATTTTTTATAGATTTGATGAAACAATCAATTTTTCAGGTACCAGAAACTTTTGTTCAAGTTTTAGCAATAGGAGACAGTCACAGACACATTAAACTTTTTTAATCGAAGTAAATCTTTTGCACTTCTCTGTTGTGAGGATTATAACAGGATGGATGCAGATTCATTGCAATGGCAATTTCTGCCATGTCCTGGATACCATGTTTCTTATACATCTACCACAGGCATGGTTATTAAAACTGGTCTAGACCGGGAATTGATGAACCGGAAAATGGTCCGGTCCAGTTTGTATTAATTGGTTCATTAGCATATGAACCGGTCAAGAACCGCTCAAATCGGTCTATAACCATCCGAACCGGACGGGTTCTGAGAAAACCGGAACCAGTTCAATCTAAACCGTTTAAAGCAAAATTCGTTATCACATTTGCAATGGGAAAGATTTGAACCTAATGGTTGAACCACCGATGACCCGATGATTTGTTTGGATCAACTACCGGGGTCGGGTATAATAACTATGACCACGGGATTCATGGGAATTGGCATTGTGGAGATTCTGCTCCCATTGCTGATTATCTTTAGACGGTTGCCTTTTATTGGAACAATCTATCTAATGTGATAATGGGAGTAATTGTACCTTTGGAGCTAAATGAGGGCACAGGCGTGTTTTTCTTGTCCTCAAGACAATTGCTTATAGTATTTCTACCTGCTAACAACCCATTTGATTTGTTCTGCATCCTGATGTTTTCTTCCAAAGGAAATGTGCACGGAGTATTATATTTTAGAGTCCATGAGTGTTAAAATTATTGGATTTTGCATTTTATTTAAGTAAAAATTGAATTCCATTAAATTGAAATGTTATCAAGGCTATATATATTATTTTTGTCAAATTTTACGAGTTCTATTTATTTAGAAGTATTCCAGATTTTTCTTATAACAACAGGTTGTGGTAATTTCTGGAGAAACTGGATGCGGTAAGACCACCCAACTTCCTCAATACATTTTGGAGTCTGAAATAGAATCTGGCCGGGGAGCATTCTGTAACATAATTTGTACTCAGCCTCGAAGAATATCAGCCATGGCTGTTGCAGAAAGAGTGTCTGCAGAGAGGGGAGAGCCTCTTGGTGAATCAGTAGGCCACTTTCTGTCTTTTTCCTTTCAACTTCTTGTTATTGAAATTAGATTAACACTCTCTGTGAATTCAATGTATGCTGAAAAGATAGTCTTTAATACAAAATATTCTAGTTTCTAGTCTCTGTCCTTCAACTGCGATTTTTTTGATAGGTTGGCTATAAAGTACGATTAGAGGGAATGAAAGGCAAAAATACACATTTGCTCTTCTGTACAAGTGGTATTTTGCTCCGCAGGCTCTTGAGTGATCGCAACCTGGATGGTATAACTCATGTTTTCATCGATGAAATTCATGAGCGAGGCATGAATGAAGGTGCATATACATACTTTCACTTTTCTCATTTTACTGTTTCATATTTCATTCTTGACATGCCATTCATCCTCCCCTTTTCAGACTTCTTGCTGATTGTGCTAAAGAACCTTCTCCCACGAAGACGGGATTTGAGATTGATCTTGATGAGTGCTACTCTGAATGCTGATTTATTTTCTAATTATTTTGGTGGAGCACCAACAATTCACATTCCTGTAAGCAAAAACTTTAACATTCAAGTTAATTTAGAGTTTATGGTTTCAAACACTTGAACAATAAATGGAAATTCTTGCTTTTAGGGCCTTGAATTTTCTGATAGCTTGAAGTTCTCTGAGCATGCAATCTCAAGAATGCTCTATAAATGACTTGCAATTTCAACTGATTTAGCTGAAATAAAGCTTTTCATGTCTTTTTTTTTTATATATATAAATTGTTTGGAAATTAAATCTGATTTTCAAGGATTTAAGCGAGCAGTCTTCTAGAGCAAGAGACTGGGGGTATATACATACCTGATGGCATTACTCAGTAACTGATTGTCTAGTTTAAAGTATTTGCATTTTTTATCCAAGTTGGTGGGCATTGTATATGCCTTCTATCTATCAGAAAAAAGTTGTATACTAGTAAAACTAGTCTCTTCATGTTAATGTAGGGCTTCACATATCCAGTAAAAGCCCACTTTCTGGAAGATATATTGGAGGCAACTGGATATAAGTTGACTTCATTTAACCAAGTGGATGATTATGGCCAAGAGAAGATGTGGAAAACACAAAGGCAGCTAGCACCACGAAAAAGGAAAAATCAGATCACTACTCTTGTTGAGGTAGGAAATCACATTTAAATGCACCACAGATTTTCTTTACGTGTTGGATTACAGGTAACACCTATGGAAAAGTATTTTTTGTTCATCTTGCAAAAACGACTGAACTTTGTTATGCATCACCAATCCAAGAATTCACTTTATCATACCCCTGATTTAATGTTTTAAGTTGGCTGACTGAACTCTGAGCTTATTGTCGAGAGAATGAACCAAGCTTGACCTTAGTAGGTTGCTCTCAGTCCATTTATATGTTGTTTGTAAATCAGAATTGAGTGATTTCTTTAACGCAAAATAAACTGACCAAACCTACCAAAATAGAATGGAAAGTAAATGGAAAATTGGACAAAATAACACAAGGAATGATTTCATCTTGGTGCCGTCTAAAATAAAGAAAATTTTCAATTTGACAAGTCAGAAAGTAAATATCCTCATTTCACAATTTTTTTGATGCAATAAGTGGTTAATTTATTTTATACTTTTGTTGTCACTGACCAAGCACATACTTCATAATGATGCCGCTTGATGGAATTTGTGATTTCTGTTTTATATGGAATTTCTGACTTAATTCACATTGGCTTTATCCTCTCTGTGTTTTTACAGTTATTTGTTTGGTACGTGTTGCTGGTTAATGCTGATGAAAGAATGCACTTTGTCCATGTAGCGCCTGCCAAATAGATATCTAAGTAGATTTGTTTATACTGACAGGATGCTCTGAATAAATCAAATTTTGAGAGTTTTAACTCCCGGGTGCACGAGTCATTGTCTTGCTGGACACCTGATTCTATTGGATTTAATCTCATTGAGGCTGTTTTGTGTCACATATGTCGCAAGGAACGTCCAGGTGGTGTGTTAGTGTTTATGACAGGGTGGGAGGATATTAGTTGTTTGAGGGATCAACTAAAAGCTCACCCTCTGTTAGGGGACCCCAACAGGATCCTGCTGCTTACATGTCATGGTTCGATGGCTACATCTGAACAGGTAAGAGAGTTATCGTTTGAATTTTTTAGTTTTACATTTCCTTTATTACCACTAGGCACAAATAACACATTCAGTTGTCTTCATTATCATCGTTACTTTAGTTATTGTCCGCGTCTCTGTTTTATATGGATAGGTGTCTCCAAGGTGGTAGAGCTCTCAATTGCTTTCTTTTATCTTGTTAAATCTTTACTCTTTTTAGATAATGCGTAGCTTGTACATTTTTGGGAATCCAATTTTTTCTGAGATATAGCAAGTTCAATTCTGTGTTTTCACTAGAATGTTTGCAATGTATCAAGATGTGTTTTCTGTTGTCAGTACTACTTCATAACTGTAACTGTGTATTATCTTGTTCACTATATCTAGCCATGTCACTGTACAGAAACTCATATTCGAGAAGCCACCTCCTAATGTTCGTAAAATAGTACTTACCACAAATATGGCCGAGGCAAGTATTACAATCAATGATATTGTTTTTGTGGTTGACTGTGGAAAAGCAAAGGAGACTACTTATGATGCCCTAAATAATACACCCTGTTTACTACCTTCATGGATATCACAAGCTTCTGCTCGGCAAGTAAGTTACATTTTCTGCACAAATTTTTCTCACTGGCTTTCAGTTCATTTGTATGCTGTGGCAGAATGAAAGCGCTTTCTTTTTTGATTAAATATTAGGAATATAGCAAATGCAACACCTGCCATTATGGAACTGAGTTTGAATGCTTACTTGGTTGTGCACGTGTTCATGACATAGAGGCAGATTTTTAACTGTCATGGATATGTATCATTTAGAATATTGAGGTAGTTCTTATGAAAGCTTTGTACTACCCTTGTTATTGCATTATTTTTTTCATAGGCCAATTGTCAAATTTTCCAATTCTGATGCACCATTAATCAATCACGAAATAAATTTCCTTAATTGAAAAAGAGAGGGCATTTATATAATGTCATTCCGTAACACATGAGAACATGTAACCATAAACAACTCAGTAAGCGTAAACATAACTGGAAAGTTCATTAAAATTGACTGGATAGAAATAATATACATCTTCAAAAAGTTCACAACAAATGTAAGTGTCAAAATAGTATCTCTAAACACAACCAAGGGCACTCGAAGCATGAACTCACTAGGTTACGCTGGTGTACATTGAGCTTTGAAATTCATCAAGTCTTGGCAACTCCCCTAGTTTCTATTGAGCTCTTGGCTTGCTAGGTTTACAATGCAAGATTGTGTGAACTAGTGACTCAGTAGGTAAAGATATGCTTGCATAAACATCGAATACTGACATACTCATTCACTCACCTGTGCATTTCAAAACATCATATAAGATTTTTTTTTATCTCCGTGCTATAAATCTCATGAACATCATGCTTAAGATATTGGATTCGAAATAATTTCTTTTAGACCTTTAACCCAAGTTCTATACTTATGCACGTCATAATTTATTGAATCTCATCACAATCATCCAACACTAAACATTATAGATGAATGCATTTCATCAGATTGTGAGGGCAATCTCTTCCTTTACCTCCTGTAAGGCTTACAGTTGATTTGGGAAGGGAAATCTTTCATATTGATAGATGAAAAGGATGCAAAAATATATACGAGGTAAAAAAGAAAAAAATGCAATTTAGTCCCTAACACTAAGAATGAGTACAGGTAGGTAACTATATATATATTTCAACTCTTACACATTCTACAACTTTGCAATCTCATCTCTATATATAATCTTCATACATCTCCTGTGCACATTGTCCTCCATGCAATAACACACGCTATTTTTTTTTTTTTTCATGTAACGCACACATTCTTTGTCCAAAAATCGTGTGCATGCTAGGTTTCTCGTAATCACATGCATGCATGCACATGTTTATACTCGTGCCATGTCTTGCCATTTATTTATGTATCTGATCACAAGTAATATGATTCGTATCTTGCAAATTGATACTCCACACATCATGTTCAATTCTCAACGTATGGTTAGCTTTGAATACCATAACATAGAATAAATATCATCAAACCATAACTTTTAGTATGTATAGCATTGCAGTTGACATGCATAATTACTTAGCATGAATACTTGTTTAAAAGGAAGAGAGATGCAAATGGGTGTAGGTCTCACCATTGACCTGAAGAATTTAATAATGCATCATCTGTAAGTTAACTTAGTCGAACCTTCATAAGCGTACTCAGTTGACCTTAATACACTTAAATTACTCATATTCATGGTATATCTCCCGTGTATAGTGTAATACAGTGTTAAACTCTTGTTGAAAACTTTACCGTCTAAATACATTAGAACCCTAGAATCATATCATCCTAAGGCAAAGGGGCGGAGAACTATTATTTTAGGCCAACAAGCGGATGTCGAATCTTTCTCCATCTATTGGCCAAGTATCAACACGTGCACTAAGATATTGATATTTTGGTCCATCAAAGCCAAAAATATCGTCACTTGTGCTAAGAGTATATGCAACGCCCCAAATTCTATTAACTCAAGGCGCTACTTAAGT
>CAIGRS010166800.1:0-11188 GCA_903798395.1 Fraxinus floribunda | reverse complement strand
CGGCCCGCAATTTCGATTTCCTTCCGCGAACAAATTTCTCCTCAGTATCATTGAGCTCAGAATAAATATTATTCAACAATGTGGAGGGAAAATATACACTGATTTGAACAGTATCAAATGAGAAATACTGATTGGACGAAATTGCCCCCTCCTTAAAAGGTCAATATACCTAATTTTTTTAATTTTCCTAGTCAACTGACGGTGTTTTGGGGACCTCACTTCTTGGATTAATCTACTTGTATAAAATGGTGTACAAAAAATTTGACAAAATCGACACTTATAGGGGGCGTCAAGTGTCGATTTTATCAAATTTTTTGTACTCATAGCATGACTCTCACTTCTTTTGGTACAAAATGATTATTAGAGTGAAGTCTACAAAAATTGAAATATTAGGTACCGCTGATAAAAATTTTCCAATTTTACGTTATGCGTGAACTGTAAACTGTCAGTTACTTCCGGTTAATTACAATGCTTTAAAGGATTTGACATTTTCAAGGAGTCTAATCCCGATGCCACTCGCTACCGCTGCACGCCACGTCAATTTATAAAGCCCTAGTTTTTTACAAAGCAGCACAAGAGAGCGAGTAGCTTTCATTACTGTACTTCCACGAGTAATACAAATTTTTAAACAATTATTACCCAAAAACGGCGCCACCGCCTGAAAAATTTACACGCTGCTTGCTTTTTATTTGCGAAACTTTTTTCATTTTTTGGAAGAAAAATGCCTAATAGGCCATCTGTCTAATCACTATATCTATAGTAGCTGAAAAGTTCATTTATAAACCCTAATTTTCTTCATTGTGAAACTGCATTTTCAACTCTAAATGAGGTTTTAAGAATCTTCTTGAAGAAAAAATGGCTTCTAAAAATCTTGTTTAATGTATATAAGGTATTCTTCCTCTTGCTGCTCTGTGATTTTTACTCTTCGAAGTGATTATTTAGTATATCTTGAACTTTACGAACTTGATTTCTTCTTGCTTTTTTTTTTTTTTCTTTCTCTGTTATATTTGCCTCTTTGCTTTATGTGGGTTCTCGTGCGTTTGTAATTTATTTGGTTTATTTTTTCTGGGAGTGAAAACCGTGGAAAAATTGTTGTGGATTTTTAGTTTGCTTGTACTGTTTTTTATTTGGTTTCCTTTCGGGTTATTGTAACTACAGTGGTGATTGGAAGACTTGTTGGAGAAGTGTTTTTGTTGGCGTTTCGTAAAATCGGGTTTTCTACAGAAATGGCAACTTCTCAAGAAATTGAAGCTGCTAGAAAAATTCTTGCTGGTTCTTCTGCAGAAATAGCCGAGCCTTCTGTAGTGCAAATGGGTGATTCAGATTCTAAACGGGAAGGGAACTGGGGCTCCCGTTCTGAACGGGAAGAGAACCTGTTAAAGCAGGTTAGTTCTTCTGATTTGAACAGAGATGATGACTCAGTTGTAGTTACCAAGCATGTTGTTGAGACGGAAACTGTTGTGGAGACTACTTTTGAGAAGTTGGAATCTGATTTAGGTGTTGAGAAGGATGAAGAAAATGGAGTTGAGAATATTAATAATGCATCTAATGTTGACGCGACTAATTCTGTTAATCTTGAAGTTTATGATTCTGGTTCTTCAGATGATGCTGATGGCAGGGAGAAAAGATTTGAAAATAAAGACGGGGAGGGCTCCAGTGCAGAGAATATAGTAGTTTTGGGTAGTGATTATAAACAATTGAATGGCACTGTTACTGATATGGATAAAAATGCAGGACAAACTGGGGAAGAAACGGGGAAAGTGGGTGTTGATGGGAATACTGAAATTGTGGTTGCTGATAATGAAAAAATTGAGAATGAAGAAAAACTGGTGGGTCAGGAGCATGAATTTCGTGTAGGAGATCTTGTTTGGGGTAAAATTAGAAGTCATCCGTGGTGGCCTGGACAAATTCATAATCCATTGGACGCTTCAGAATTTGCGGAGAAGCATGGCCATTCTGGTCAGGCTGGTCGTCTCTTGGTAGCCTTTTTTGGGGATGGTTCTTGTGCTTGGTGCTTGCCATCTCAGCTAATACCTTTTGTGGAGAACTTTGAAGAGACATCAAAGGACAGTAGTTCTAAGAGCTTTCTCAATGCTGTTCAAAGGGCTGTTGATGAAGTTGGTAGACTTGCGGAGTCAAAGATGACATGTAAATGTATACCCAAGGAGCGTAAAGTTGGACTTTCTCGGCCTCTGGTGGCAAATGTTGGAATTAAAGACGGAGTTCTCGTGCCAGAGGTTGATATTGGTAGGCTTTCAACTCCTACATATGAACCTGCAGAATTACTTGCAAGAATCAGAAGCATTGCAGTAGCTGTTTCTGTTGGCAGTATGATAGAGTTTGCAGTTTTGAAGAGTTGGCTTTCTGCCTTTAATCGCTCAAAAGGTCGTGGGTGTTTGCCTGTATATTGCGAACCCCAAGAAATTGAAGGTCTGGAAGACAATAGTAAAAATGTGATTGAAAATAAAAGTAACAATGTGGATGATGAGGTCATGATTGATTTTAGTGTTCCAATTGAAGTCCCTATTGGTCCACTTGAAGATGATTCCCCTGCTTCACCCACAGAAGGTACTGGGAATTCTGCTGCTCCTTCAAACGGGAGGAAACAGAAAAGTGTTGCTGAACTCATGAAAGAAAACCCGGAAGTTAAACCCAAGATTAAGAAGAGAACTACAGTCACAGAAGGAACAGATTCCAGCAAGTCCAAATCTGCCAAGAAGAGCAAGGGTAATGACATGGGCGTAGAGGATGGTGACAGTGGTGGAGCTTCTTCAATGCGGAAGAAGATTGTTGGGAAGAGGAACGCTGCAATTTCTGAATCCTCTAAAATCTCAGAGAATAAGGTTTCAAATGCTGCAAGTGACAATGTAGGCATGGAGATGAAAAATGAAGATCCTTGCTTAAGCAGACCAAAGGAAAATAATGCTTTTGCTGAGGGAAATGTCACTGGAGAAGCTGTAGAGGGATCTGAAACTGTATCTTCTCCAAGGGAAAGGAAGAAGAGCAAGTACCTATCTCCTCCTTACACAAACCTAAATTGGAGGGAAGGAAGCTCAAGCTTTAAGAAAGGATCAGAAATTGAAACAGAGAAAATTACCAAGATAGCTCAGGTGGAAGATGTACCTGTGGAGAAACTGCCTGACAAACAGCAGAAAGGACTTGACACATATGGTAATGTGAGCGAGGCAGGTGAGGATACAGAGAAGACAGCATTTACTTCTGCAGTGGATGTTAGTGTTACTGATATGTTATCTGAGATTCAGTTTGCAGCTGTTGATCATGTTTACTTGACCAAGAAGAGTTATGTTAATGAAGTCTTGAAATTTACTTCTGCATTCAGGAGTTCAATCTATTTACGGGGATCGGACTACAAGATTTTTCATAAATGCCAATCAGGTCGGAAAAGAAAGTCACTGCACTCTCAGCCAGATAATCTAGGAAATGATCTTACTCAGAAAAAGGCCAGATCTTCCGAGCCGAAGAGTGCCAAGGCCAGGAACCAAAAGCAAGTAGTGAAGTCTGATACAACCAGGCCCAGAAAAGCTGATGGGATTTCTGGCTCAAAAACAAGTTCTGATATGGCCGAGAGAAAAACCTCATTAACGTCCCTCATTTTGACATTTTCCTCGGGATTCACTTTGCCATCGAAGGAGGATATTGTTCAGCTGTTTGGTAGGTTTGGGAGTCTGAATGAAACAGAAACTTGCTTGGTGCCAGATTCTCAGTGTGTGAAGGTTGTCTACATGAATGATCGTGATGCAAAAGAAGCCTTCAGATCCTCCATAAACCAAAATCCGTTCCCTGGCCAGAGTGTTAACTATACGCTGCAGCATTCTTCGGCTGGTTCAACGCTTCATGGTTCTCATACAAAAATCTCGTCTCCCATTAAGCGAACCTCCGAGAAGCCAGACTCGTCCCAGCATGCAGAGGGCGAGTTGCCTGATGTTGGCATCATCAGGGAGAAACTCGAGACGATGGAAGCAATGCTGGAAAACTGCAGTGAGAAAATTTCACCCGCGGACAAATCCAGCTTGAAGGATGAGCTTAAATCCCTCTTGGAGAAAGTAGAAACATCTGTGGAAAAGGTTAAAAGAGTGGTTGAGAATACATCATCGCACAAGGACAAGTTCTAAGTATGACGAGGCTTAGGTTAATCTACAGATTTGACCTGTTCATGTAGCTTTTTGTTCTTTAGTCTACTGTGGTCATGAACTAATGCCATCTCTCTCTTCGGTTTCTTGTATGATACTAGTTGGAGAATAAGCGTGTTCTGCTAGTTTGCCGCATATTTGATTTATTTCACAAAAGTTCTTCAAGAACCCAATCTCTGATTCTTCAAGTGACTCATTTGCATGTGCATTTACACAACCCGGCTAATAGCTCCCATTTTGGTTCATCGATTGGAAGTTTTTAGGAATAAATGTTATGAAATGCAGTTGGTGAAAAGCATCTAATTTTTGCCCATTGTGAAGAAGATATGGTTGCAGAAAGATTTTTGTCCAATCTTTTCAAATGCTTAAACCAACTGTTGTGGTTATACGTTACTAGCGTTCTTTGCTGATGCTAGCGTGCCCTTATTTGTCTGATGATAGTATGTTGATTCAAACCAGCTTGCTGGTTACAAAGAGCCCTAGAAAGCTGGAGTATTGTTGACAAATTTCTCAGTGACCCGTCTAGGAATGTAGGTCCATCCCAAGGTGGATTTGGCCGAAGTGGCCTACCTCAGCTCGCACAAGCCTCCGGGAAGGCTCGAGTGTATTTTGACAAAGCTAGAAATAGGAACAATATCCCTTCAAAGATGCAAGGAACATCTAATCCTACAGCTATTCTCATCTGCATCCAAAAGAACAAACGACATTTTATAATCAATAAGCCATCAGCAGGTTCTCGATCTTTCTAGATATTAATGTCATGGCACACAAAATTGTTTTAATTACAAGATCTTCGTCTTCAATATGTATGAAAGAACTTCAAAAATCATGATTTTTTTTTTTGTTTAAAATATCTTATCAAGAACTCTTGAGAATGGAGCACAAGTTTTTTGTCCATCACATCTTTAGAATTTTGATATGTTTGGCTAACAACGCTACTATCTTATACGCGAAGGATCCACAAATTAAGTAGACTACAATCTAAATGTCAGATTATAAGCTAAATAAATTGGGAATTTTTTAACTAAATGTCAGATTCACAAAACTTGTGGATTCCTTATAAGATAGTAATTTTTTATTTTATTTTTGTGTTAAACATGCTCTTTGTTTTGTACGAAGCATCATATCAAGAATAATGCCATCAAAGACTGACGAGGATCGCCTCTATGGAGTATAGTGTGGGCGGTAAGTTTAAGTAAAAAATTACATTTAAGATGTAAAATTATCCCCGTCAAATAAAATGAAAGTTATATATCATTTCTAAGTTTCATCGTTTATTCTAAGGAGGTAACAAACAAACCCCAAATACTATTTATAAACTTGGCGTTCGTACAAAATCCGTAAGTATATGAGAATGTTGATAAGTAATAGATTTGGTGAGTTAAAAGTATCGTCTTACAAGAAATAATTGTAATTATAGTTTACTAGTTATAATAAAATTCGATTTATTGTAACATAAAAGAGATTTTTTTGTGTTATTATTCTATCTTAAATTATGAAAGCAATAAAAGACCAGTTTTTATCCAAAGATAAGATGAATGTATTAGATTTGAGAATCCACTTATTGACGTCTAGTTCCAATTCTCGACTTATATAAGTTAGATTGATTATTGTGTTCTTGACAATCAGTTAATATTTAATATTCTCTTCCAAAATATATTAAATCTATGCTTAACACGCCCGATCATATTTCTAATCCGAATTCATATGCAAAGCGCACACAGGATTATCTTACACAATTGCACATGCCACAAACATTTTTCAATACATATTGTCCTTGTGCTAAATACATAGTGTTCTACTTATCGTAAATCTTCAAACACTATAAATAAGCAGCTAATTATCTAAATAATAGTAAAAAATTCAAACAACACACGATTCATGCATATTTAATCAAGAACACAATATTAACTAAAAAATAATAAGTCTTGAATTAAAAGCTATAAATCAACGACATCATTATCCATCCAATATATAAAAGATATAGCCTAACATTTTAATATGAAAATTATAAAAAAGAGGGAGAAACGACATCACCCGGGACTAAGAAAGTTGAGAAGAACGTGAAAATTTCAGTTCCTCGCTTGAAATTTGACCTCAAAAGATGCAATTCCGTTCTTTGAATGTAAAAATCTCCATTTTCTTCCTCTTATATGATGAAAACTAGGTTTTTGACATTCTTGATGGCCTTGGAATATATAGAATGTAAAAAAAGTGCATTCTAAAATGTACCGAATCTAGAAAAAGGAACGAATATTTTTTTCCCGTTTTACCTTGGGGCGTGCACATAGGCTTAGCCAGGGCGCACGCCTCTGTGAATTTGGTAGCTTTAGTTGGTCTTAAAAGAGGAGGAGGCATGCGTCTCCTCTGCAGGCCTAGGCACGCGTTTAGGTTGCCCCAAGTAATATTCAATATTTTCATCATAATTTTCTCTCCTGATTCAAAATGCATTGTAAAAATAAGTCAAAGGGTTACAACTCTTATTTAAATATTATTTTTCAATTCGAACGTTTGTTGTGCCAAAAAATGACTCAATTTGAAGTTGAAAATTCGGAGCATAACTTTTTCGGTTGTAAATTGATGTGTGACAATACTTTGACTATATTTTTTTCATCCAATTGATCCATAGCATTCTCGAATCTTCATCGTAAGGTCCGACACAACTTTTGAGTATTTGCGCTTTAGTCACCGAACTTTGAATTTGCATCACTTTAGCCCTTTTCTTGCACGTTTTCTCCAATCCAACCAATGTCATCAATGTTTACCTATAAATCAATATTTACATAGAATCAAACCATATTCTATATAATTCATCAACAAGTAGTCTAATTTAACAGTCCAAATAAGTGTATAAAATACACTTATCATGTGGGATCCAAATCGTGTGTGTGTGTATATATTCGATATTAAAGTTCGTACTTAAAAGAATAAAGAGGACATTGTTGCCCAAATAACTAATAATTCAATTTTTGGGCCAATTAATTTAAGTCTATTAGCTGGAAATTAACACTTATCCCATTAATTAAAAATGGATATTTTGGAAATAGCTTTAGTTCCCAGCATGTAATCCCCTTTCCTCTTTTGGCAATGCATGTTAGAAGAACTGGACCAGACCAATTCACTCACCCCTACAAAATGTAGCAGGTTTTTCTCCTTTTCGTTGAGGCATTACATACACTCATTTCTTTACTAGTCATTTCTCAAAATTCTTATTAGGCACATGCCAACAGTTGAGTGCTTCTTGTCCTTTGTGAAAGAAATGATTGATCATCGAAGCCACGACAATAAAGAACAAAGAATTCGAGTGTTGATATACCTAACAGCTTGCTTTGTATAATCGTTTTACTAGGATCGTCACCTTCCACTCAAAAAAATATTCGTTTTCTTTATTTCTTAAGCCTCAAAGTTACGGATCTTACTAAAAAAATTACAATTGCAATTTTTCAACCTCTCATAAGACTACCAAAATCTTCGACTTTGCTCCCAAAGTAATCCACAGGCCATTACCCAACTTGTAGAAGAATAGTCATAAGTAAATCATTATTATCTACTTTCAAGACATACTCTTTCAACTGCTCAAATATCAATACAAAATTATGCTTAGCAGGAAGATGAATAATTCAAAAAGAATAAGCTGCAAATACAGGATTCTTTGCGATAATAAAAACAAGGTGTTGACGTTGCAGCACCCTATTTGCCTGTTTGTCTGTTTTTTTTTCTTCCAATAAAAACGTTCTAAGTGTATTTTCTGTTGATTTTCTCTGTACTCATAGACTAACTCATTCAAAAATGACAGCAAAGCACTAAAGCATGCTACGAATGGGGTGTTTATAATTATATAGAAACAAAATTGGATATAAACATTAATTGATTCAAATTAACCTTTTAATGTATCCTAGTCAAGTAACAGTTCTCTCCTTTGCCGTTGTCAAAGCTTAATTACAAAACTCTAATGTGGGAATTTTTTAATTAATTAATCCAGATTAAGAATTTAAGCAAAAATCTCCAAAATTAACTGTACAATTTACAAAGAGAGAAGCAAATTCTTCATTTCTGTACTAAATACTAGTCGAGCCATACATCAAATTCAAATTCCAAGGCCAAAGGGTAAAATGGACATTTACTCTCATCCTTTGAGGCCGAAAAAAGAGAGAAAAATTTGATATTTAAACTTTCTTAAGCAAGAAATAATTTTTCAAAAATTATATTTCCCTAATTACCCTTAGTTTCACAAGGAATTCCAGTGAAAGAGACCCTACCAAAACCCAAATGAAAAATTTCTTCATCCTCAAACCCCACGCTAAAATTGTCCGGTAGCTCTTCCTCAGGTGATACAATTTCCAATACTGTCCCTCCATTTACCCGTCCCTTTCCAGAAATTCCAAATGTGTCCCCACAACAGTCGCTGTAACTCCTCTCAGATTTTCTCTTCTCCTTTAACTGCCGGTTTTTTTTGCCCATGTCGAAGCACTTCCGGCCCACCATCCACGGCACCTTGATAAACGCCAGTGCAAGGAGGTTCACGACGGCGCATGGACAGCAACAGACCGCAACACAGTCGGCGATCACTCCGGCGGTGCAAGATTGACATGACTTCCCTGTGCACGTAATCTTATCCACTCCGTCGTCATCCACCACTGCTTGGCGATTGCGGTGGCGGCGCATGGCACCGTTTCTTGATGATCCCAGAGATGGGTTTTCAACCATTTGATCTCACTTTCTTGAAACACCTACACACATTTATATAGAGAGTTGAAAAATGTTTCTCCATGCAATTATTCTGGTAATTCAAAAGCCGTATAGATTACATGTAATTTAAGAGAAATATTATGATAATGTGATGTTTCTTTGAGCAGAGAAAAATGGCAGATTATAGCAAAGTAGGACAGAAAATAGACTCACCTGAGAACACTCAGACTCAGTTTCAGGCTCAGAAAAATTGTCAGTTGCTTTAGTGCTTGCTTTTGTATCTCAATATTTATTTATCGTGTTCACAATATAGAAAGTCGCATGGTGAAATATTTACCAATTATTTACTCTTAACGATTTTGGGTAAATTAGTACACAGCACAAGATATTTGATGAGCATACAACTAGTACGCGTTTAAGGCTGACTATATGAATAGTCTTTTTTCACACCTGTCCCGTCGTTTTATCACTTCGATGAAACGTGCGATTAAAACCCTCTCGTTCATTTAACTCTACGTTGTTCTCAAGTTCTTTCTTATTTTAACTTGATCGTGTCATTTTTATGAACAAGAATCTCGTTAAATGTCAATCATTTATTTCTTTAAACACTTTCTAGCTTTTTGGGTAGTGTGATTTTGGGTATTCGTTCATTTTTGTTTTTACTTCAAAAAATCTCTCCCAAATAAACACTAAAATGTGAATCTGGATCCCCACATGATCAAAACCGTAAATGTTGACATTAAAATCGAACTTGATTTTAAGTTGAATTGGTAAGAAATATTAAGTAATATGACAATTTTGTTCTTCATCTTTAAGTCGCACGTGATTGTATCATTTTGACAAATTTCAATCACGTGAAAATCCAAATTCACAAATTTAAGTTGGCTAGAATCCATGACCACACCACACAAAAAAAGTTGGGGACCCAACCTAAATATCCCATAAACATCAAAGTCTAAAAAGTTTTATGTATGTAGTATCAAAGGTGATAGGAAATTGACTAGACTGTACTATAATGAAATGGGTCTACAAGAAGAAAAGTGGGATTGAAGGGAATGTGAGAGACTTAACCAGACCAGTACATAGACAGAGACACAACACACAGAAACCAAATTGGTGAAAATCATTCTCTCATTGGAATGTCTGAAATTCTATCATTCTTCATGTCTTGTTCATATACAAGCTTTTAAAACTTTCTATAACATCTTCTCTTCTGCATTGAATTGTCAATGAATGTTTTTACAGCACCTAGATTTCAAATATTTACTGCGTGTTACTTGATACATTTTTATAGAGATGATAGATGGATGGATAATTTTCCAATTTTATAGCCGAGAGAGATATGAAGGGTGACAAGAATAATGATCAAATGCACGCTGATATTTCTTATTGCACGAGGCACCATAGGAACAAAAACTTGGATTATAACGACTCGATCCTGTGTTATAAGTCGTTAAATTATAAATATTATCCATTTTGAGAGAGTGTGTATACATCCTAAACGTACTTTTTATCGCATTCCCCAAAATTTGAATCTAAGATCTTTGCTCGGATTTTGGTGAACGCAATAAAAAGTCGTGGAGGTTTTATAATTGCTTTCAAAAGAAACGGTTCATATATATATAAATTAATAGTTTGAGCACAAGCCCTAATTTTTACATGGACTCTCATGTGATTATCACTCGAACTACCTGAACAAGATATGACAGTTCGAATAAAAAAAACCGTCTATTAACAATAAAAAGAATCGGGCTTACACTAAAAATCATATCGGATTCACTTATTTTAATCACACTTTAACTAAGGTGAAAATCACACAGAAATCTATAAGATCTTGTTGATGGGTGGGTGGGTGGACTGGGGGTAGGGCAGGGCAGGGAATCTATATTGATACAAATATTTTACCTTGTTTATTGTAACAAGAAGATGAAATGAAATTAACAAAACTAATTCCCCAGCGACAATTTATGAGTTCCCAAGATCTGTTTTCTATTTTATTTATTAATTAGAGGAAAAATAACAAATTCCAATGATGCCATGGAGATTCCACATGTAGCGTTATGTTTACTTAAATTGAGTAATGCTATTCATCCTCACTAGGATTACAACCACAATCTAGGTGGCGTTAATGTGACATTAAATGATAGGTTAAATTAAATCATTTAGAGACTCCTAGACTAGAGTTATAACCCCAATGGGACTACATAGCATTATTGATTTAAATTTGAGTAATGCTATTCATTTCATACACAATGGGATTACAAATACAGTTTAGGTGGCGTTAACCTATCATTTATAGCCGCTTAGACTGTGTTTGTAATCTAACTGAGGATGAATAACATTACTCT
>CAIGRS010166776.1:0-10655 GCA_903798395.1 Fraxinus floribunda | reverse complement strand
AATAACATTCCAAACTTGAATTTTTCATGATGTGCACTTCAATTAGAATTCTTCAAACACTTCAACAAAGGAATTTGGGTCACACTCAAATTCTAACAATCACTTATGTCATTCTCATGGAAGCTTATAAGTCCTGTAGCCGCACTTGTATCACAATCATGGACACTTGTAAACATTTAACTTACATAATCTAACTCAGAGAATATTTGTAATTTTATATTTTCTAACAAAGATAAGAAACAATCCATTACACTTCTGATTCAACCTTCGCTAGAAAAACTATCGTAACCTAATTTCTTCATCATTACTTTCCCAATGAGCCATAATCAAACAACACACTCCAAGGACTTCATTAACTTGAAGATTAATCAATGAGCACCTGATATACACGTTAAAGTAATTCATCTTAAATGAGTAATAATAGAAAGACAATGAATAAAAGAAACTAAAATCTAAAAAGATAAAATCAAATCTATTGGCATCAATAAAGAGAAATAGCATCAGCTCCAACTTCTTTACTGACATGAACCATGGCCTGCCAATGTTGAAGCATTAGAATATTCAACCAACACATATAATATTGTAGCAAATGTTCGAAAATTAATCAATCGTTAATGAGCTAATGCCCAGCAAATAAACAAAAACTCTCAGAAGAAACAAAGAACAAAATATAAAACTAGAATTTAGAATTCGAAAGTAATGAAAGATCAAAATCTTAATGTCTATATCTTGTAGTGCTATGTTTCCCCACAAAAAAGAGGTGTTGTTTCATGTTTAGGAATTCAAAATAATTTTTTTGCAAGATACAAGAGGTGTCCTTCCTGCTTTTGTTCTTTGCTTACACAGTTAGGGTACGATTTTTCTACCACTGATAAATCTTGTTTTTGTTTTTCACTCGAGCAAGAAGATACTGTAACAATGCTTTTACCTTACTTTTAATGACTTTCAATCTTTCCTCCAAAAATTCAATCCTTAATCCACATCCAAACACCCGTGTACTTATCTTCTTAATATAATTGAATAACTTAACTCCAACACCCTCCAAATTAGTGAACTTCAATAATCTAAATCTCTACTACAATAACCGCTATTACTGCAACATGCAATGCAAAATAAACATCAAAAAACTCAAAATTACGACTAAAAGAGAAATAATATGAGAAACAAATTACTAATCGATTACATCACGTATTTACAATTGATATCAAAACAACAAAGGGAATTCATTGATAAGTTTTATTAGTAATTTATTTATCATGTTATTGACACAATTTTTTTGTTTATAACAATGCTAATAAATGAATTCCTCATTAACCCATTATCTTCAAAATTCCAAAAGTGTAAAAAATTTATCAATATTAAAAAAATTCAACTCAAATTATGCAAATTAACTATGAAATCATAAATAATCCCGTTTTTATACTTTTCATGTTATTTCTACTCCAATCGAAGCACAAAATCACATTTCAAAATGAAAAAAAATTGAATGAAAAATTACATTTTTACTATACCGATTTGTAACAAAGAGGGATGTAGTGTGAAATAAACCTGAATCGAAGAAGAAATTTGTTGTAATCTTGAAATGCACAAGAACTTGAGGTGAAGAAGTAGACGTTAGTTTTCAATTTAGAGAAAATGGTTTCACAGTGAAATTGAAGAAGAAAGAATGAGGTAAAAATGAGGGAATATTTTACTATTAACTAAAGGATAATTTTGTCATTTGATCAATTGAAATATCTTGAATTTTTTTTTTTTATTAATGTTGATCAAAGGCATTTCTCCAGACATTTTATCCGGCTATTTGGCTAAATTTCCCCAAAATTTGTAACTCCAGTAATGGTTATATTATTGTTGTAAATTCCATTTTATTTTGTATTCTTAATTACCACGTGGAATCCTATTTGCCCGTGCAGCCCAAGTAACCTCTTTTGACTTCCATCAGTTACAAGTCTTCTGTCAAGAGTATAAAATTTTCAGTCAAATTTAACGGTGGGAACTGGGAAGATTCTAATCAATCCGAGTATAAATTAGTTAGCCCGTATTAGGAGCCTTAATCTGGAATTTTCTGAGGTGGGTCTGCAAGAAAATGGAGAATGATGGAGTGGCTTTTGCGCCAATAGTTGGGGTGGTGGTGTTTGTTTTGAAGGGGAACAAGGTGTTGTTGGGGAGGCGCCGCTCCGCCGTTGGCTGCAACACCTTTGCGCTGCCTGGTGGCCACCTTGATTTTGGTGAGTTTTATTTTTTAATTTTTTAAACAAGTTTTTACACTGTTTTTATTGACTTATTGTGATTATGATAGTTAAGTACCATTTTAATTGATTAGGAGTGTTAAAAAGTGAAGCACATTTGTGTTATAGGTAAAATAGGTTCTTGAAATGCAATTGAAACTTGTAAAATGATGGGAAGAAGAAATCCCTTACCTTGGAAAATAATTCAACTTTGTGGCATCGAGATTTCCAAGGTTTAGCTTAAGGTCTACTACTCGTCATATTTGTATTCTTATCCGTACCGCACTTGACTGCGAGAGTCGTGATTATGTTAATAAGAAACAACATTTGCTATAGCACGACTTCGAAAGTAACGATGATATTACTTTTGTGAGAATCATGCTATATTGCCCAAATTGCTATTTTCCTTGACAGAAATGTTTAAAAAATAGTTAACTTTTGCATTCAATCATTTGTTGTCACCACTGCATCAATCAAATAGGTGGGTAATAATTTCTGGCAAAGTGGCTTAACTCCTTATGTGAATAATTTAGCTTCTGACTTCTCAAAAAAATACATTGACGTTGGGTCTTCTGCTAGAGTTCTTTCTCTATTAGGATGGCCATGCGTGTCCATGATAATTTTGAATCATGGGTACGTGAATATTTCACTGGAAACAAATTTTGAGAAACATTGGAATTGGGTTGAGTTTCATCGAAACTTTTATAGTTGTTAAATGAATTTATTTTTATTCTTCCTTTTTGTTTATTTATAATTAGACATGAAATTAAAGCATGGAGAGACACATTGAAAAACCCGTGTCATTGGTTTGGACCTTAATCTTGCAATGATATTCATCTATTTTGCGCAAAACAATTTTCAATTTTTTATTTCATATTACTGCCCATTTTAGGAAACAAAGGCTTAAAAAACATGTATCGGCATCTACAAAAAGCATCAAATTCCAGGGTTAAACTCGTGCATAAACGATCTTGAATCTTTATAAAGAGAAAACTTGAAATCTTGCCCCAGGCTAAGATCTCAGTAAGACTTTTAAATCAAATTCGATACTGAACAGGGAGAACAGTGGAATATGTGTTTCTGTTGTAAGATTATGATAGATCATGAAGGCATATACATAATACAATAGTGCTAGCACTTTCTGCAGAATTTTCCTCTAATTGTGTGTTCTTAAGCCTACTCTGAGACTTCGGAGTTTTAACTTGAAAATTTTGTAAGATATTAAGGTGAATTCTCTATAGACCTTATTCGATCCATTTGTGCAAGCCGAGCAGAAATTTCTCCACATACTTTCTAAAAGTTTATTAATTTCGACCTTACGTGCGGAATTATACAATTAACAAGCAAGAAGTCACTTTTTTATTGTTTCTAGATGATTAGTCAATCAATTCAATTATCATATGTTGGATTGCCACAGTTTATATTGAGAAATAATAAATAACACCAATATTGTTGACAGAGAAACCCAACTGGGTAAAAACTATGAGACCAAATCAGTTACCTCCACTATAGACGATATAAATTTACAGTAAGATGCTACCTAGCCAATCCCACTAGACTTCCCGATCTAATTTCCGTAACGTCCAAGATCAGTTGAACCCACCAGCTCCCGATCTTCTGCAATTGTCTCTTCCGAGTAGAATTCCAAGAATGCCCCGTTCTTGTGCTTTTCTTGTGCTCGTAGTCCAATCTCTCTCAACTCCCAGCACCCTTTGAAGTTCAACCGAAAAAGTAAATTCCTAAGGGTATTTAGGAAGTAGGTGTTTTGGGTTCAATGAATTTGATATTTTCCCCCAATCTGCGGTTGTATAATCTCAAAAGTAAATGGATTGAATCAATACATGAACATGCTCTTGGATCTTCAAAGAATAATATGAATATGTTATAGAGGAGGAATAATGAACAATCTAGAAATTTCGTGCAAGGTGGGGAGTATTTATAGTTGAAGGCAATTAGGTAGAATGTGCTGTGTAAAAAGTCTTAAAAATGCAAATTAATTTTTTCAGATAATACCGTCGCTTGAGCGAGAGCTCAGCGACAAGAGAGCGACGGTGTCTCGCTTGAGCGAAGTCCAGGCGACAAGCGGGCGACACAACTTCTGTTTTTACTGCTCAAGCAACAGCTAGCTAGCGAAATTGTGGCGACGTTTACTAAAATCTAATCTACTAAAATTCTGTTTCTTTTTGTTAAACTTTCCTAAAATCAAAACTCAAATACCAAGTATAAAAGCACGTGATATAAGAAATATAGCAATATAGTCACATGATACCAAACTTAGCTAGATTGAGACGTAACATTAATGTAAATCCAAACACCAACAAACATATTAGTATCACAAAAACATCAAAAACTCAAACAGCTATATAGATATGGTATGGAATGCAATGCAATCAAACAATCTCCCCCTATCAATCTGTTTTACTTCAAAAATCTATTCTTCCAAATTCCAACTTAAATCTTCAAAACTCTCCCCTATCGAAACAAATTCCAACTCAAATATAAAATATTCACCCCCTTTTCTGTTACAAATGACAAAGGGATCGATAATTAAAAAAAACTTTAGCATGCACAAGAATAATCAATGATTTGTCCTTCCCACATACTCAGTTCAAGTTATCATGGAGTAAATTGTAGAAATGACCTGTGTGTAAAGTGTCGCTAGTTATTTGTAAGCAGGACTCCAAACCTCAATTTTGTGAGAAAGAACATGCTAAACATTAGTGTATTCCTCTACTTATCTAAGTCAAATCATTTAAAGCACATTAGAACCTTTAAATAAAAGCTCACTTTGCATTGATGTTTTTTTCTCTCCTTGACTTTTTGTGTATATATTTTTCATATGTTTCAAAATAATTTTAAGCTCATTATTTTTTTCACATCTTAAGTATAGATTCTTTTTCATTAAGCGACTAAGATAACCCCTAAACGAGTTTTAGACTGGTTAACCCAAGTCAGTTGACTATAGGCACTAGGTTATGAGAAACCCCGCAGGGTTGATTGTTTGAGTCAAATAGGCTCCGAAAAAGAATATAAGATATTAAGTTTTTTATTATAGGGGATAAACTTGAGTTTAAGTCTAATAAATAAGGTCAATTTATGTTCAATGTCACCTCACACACGCGGTAGAGTGCCACTAACAATATCATAGTGTGTGTAGTGTAAATGATACATGAATGTATCAATACAAAGTACTACATAATAACCTAAGCAAGTAATGGAAATTACGCTACAGCTCATCAACTAAACTCTTACTTGATCACACCAAGTAAATTCAAGTATTATATATAATATGCTGTAAAGAATTTCCCGCATTTTTTATTTTTCAATTTTTTTGTTGTTTTTAATTTCAAACATGAATGCAAAAAAAAAATTCAAAATACAAAAAAATTAAAAAAAAATGCATGCCATTTCTATATAGAAAATAAATAAACAAATGTGATGCATGCATAAATCAATAACACACAATGATAAAGTACGAGCATACATAAAAAATACATCCTTTAAGAGCAACGTTATCTATTTCAAAAAAAATTTAGATCATCTTTCTTTACCCAAACTTGCCCAGTGACGAGAATATTTCAATTTACTTACCTGATTAGTAAAGAAGTCAATCTGACCAAAATGGCGACCCCTAGGCCTTCTGTATCCTAACTCACCACAGTGAAACATGTAGGGATAAACCTAGGACCAAAGGTATGTGATCACTGATGTCTATTCCTAGGTTGGCGGGTCTTACGATATCTAGTAAGCTTTCGTCTTACATATTCCTTATTATTAGGTTCAGGGTTAGGCACATATTTAAGTTAGTAAGTACCAGGGACAAACGTGGTCTTGGACATACTGACAACATTATGATCTTTCTCCTTATATCCTAGACCTTCCTTATTACCAGCAAACTTGCCAATTCCCAGAATGTTAACTAGCTTTATATAACCACTAGAAAAGGCAAGAAGTTGAGATTTGGAATGCTCTAGATCGCTCAGAAGATTTTTAACCTGGATTTCTAAGGTTTCCTTTTCAATGGTTAGCCTACTAGCTCTCCTAGAGGTCTTCTCAAGATCACTTGTGAGATTCTTGACCTGAGTATCTAAGAATTCATTTATGGATTTCAACTCACTCGGGGTAGAGGTAGATTCTTGAATGTATGTTAAGAGTTTTTCTTTCTCTGATTCAAGTTCCGTGATTTCCATACTTAAGGCTTTGTTTTTAGTTAGAATCTTAATGTTCTCCTCATATATTCTATCATAAGTCTCATGAATATCTCCCTTACTATCAGAATCTTTTTCTGAATTCTCACTACTACTTATGCTTTCAGCCTTTTCACTCCCCTTATCAGATCCATTCCTAATTCTAGCAGTAAAGATAATGTATTTCCCACTTTCCTCACAAGCGGATTTCTTACTCTAATTGTCCAAGCTAGACTCGTCATCGGTGAAAGTAGCATTTTTAGCCTTATCCAGATTTCTCCTACTGCTAGGGCACTCACTCCTAACGTAGCTAAAACCTCTGCAATTATGACATCTCACAGTTTTAGAACTCTTCCTAGACCTACTAGGATTACTTCTATGCTTCTCTTGAGGTTTCTGTTTATTCCTAAACATTTTTCGAAATTTTTTAGCAAAGTATGTTAACTTCTCTTCATTAGGAGAATCAGAATCTGATGACTCTCTATGACTATTCCTCACAATATTTAAGGCCAATGACTTATCGTTTGTGGGTTTAGCTATGTCATCTCATAAGTTTGGAGAGATCCAACCAGTTTTTCCTCTTTAACAGAGTCTATATCCTTACTCTCCTCAATAGAAGTGGTTTTAGGCTAAATCGTTCAGGTAAGAATCTAAGGATTTTTCTAACAATTTTTGACTCAGGTATTTTCTCACCTAGGTTGAAATTAAAATTAACTATGTCATTTAAACTCGCATAGAATTCATCAAATGTCTCATTTTCTTTCATCCTAATCTCTTCAAACCTAGCGGTTAACATCTGCAATTTAGAGTTTTTAAGAGCATGAGTTCCCTCATGTGTGGTCTGTAGAATATCACAAACATCTTTAGCTACCTCACACATTGACACTTGCCTAAACTCTTCCGGGAAAACTACCATCAATAGGGCATGTAATGCTTTTCTATTCCAGTTACACTCATCTAAGTTCGATCTAGTCCAATTAGTAATGAGAGTGGGGATTATTTCATTATTAACCGTAGAACCAGGTGTACCCCAACCGTTCACAACACTTAGCCAAATACACTCATCCATAGATTTTAAAAAAGCTCTCATTCTAACCTTTTAATAGGCATAATTATTGCCATCAAAATATGGTGGGACGCATAATGAATTACTCATCTAGAAACCTAAGGTCATGATTCGAATTTAGGCTTTGATACCAATTGAAAGTTTATTAATTTCGACGTTACGTGCGGACTTATACAATTAACAAGCAACAAGTCACTTTTTAATTATTTCTAGATGATTAGTCAATCAATTCAATTATCCTATGTTGGATTGCCGCAGTTCATATGAAAAAATAATAAATAAAACCAATATTGTTGACGAAAGAAATCCAACTGGGTAAAAACTCCGGGACTAAGCCAGTTACCTCCACTATAAACAATACGGATTTACAGTAAGATGATGCCTAGCCAACTCCACTAACTTCTCGATCTAATTCTGTAACCTCCAAGATCAGTTGAACCTACCAGCTCCCGATCTTCTACAATTATCTCTTCTAAGTGAAATTCCAAGAACGCCCCGTTCTTGTGCTTTTCCTGCGCTTGTAGTCCAATCTCTCAACCTCCAGCAGTCTCTAAAGTTCAATTGAGAAAATACCTTCCTAAGGGTGTTTAGGAAGTAGGTGTTTTGGATTCAATGGATTTGATATTTTTTTCCCAATCTGCGGTTGTATGATTTCAAGAGTAAATAGATTGAATCAATACATGAACATGATCTTGAATCTTCAAGGAATAATATGAATATGTTATAGAGAAGATGCATAATGAACAACCCGTAAATTTCGTGCAAGGCGTGAGGTATTTATAGTTGAAGGCAATTAGGAAGAATGGGCCGTGTAAAAGGCCTTAAAAATGCAAATTAGGTTACTCTAAATAATATCGTTGCTTGAGCGAGAGCTTAGCAACAAGCGAACGATAGTGTCTCGCTTGAGCGAAGTCGAGACGACAGACGGGCGACGCAGCTTCTGTTTTTAGTGCTCCAGCAACAGCTAGGCGATAGGCTAATGAAATTGCGGCGACGTTTTCTCCTTTGTTCCATACTCGAACCACAAGACATATAACTTACTACTTGACCCTTTGACTTTCAAAAACTCTTTAACAACCATATTAATTTCAATCATTTTGTTCGCAGAATTGTCAATTACATTAAAGCCTAACACTTTCAACTACGATTGCGATATAGTTTATGCCAACTACAATTGCAACATAGTAAAATGAATACAAAGATTTTTGTGGTAAATCCACCCTCTTATTTCATTTGGTTTAAAAACAACAGATTACCTAACCAACCTCTCTATTGAACAATTCTCTCTTGAAATTGGAGAAAACACAAGTCCGAAACACTAACAGGGATCTCATTTATTTTTCTCTATTGAAGCTATCTCCTTGCTTGAAAATTGAAATAGTGAAGGGGTCTTTTTGTGGGAGAAACAGAAAATTGAAGTTCTCCTTGTTTTGGTGCATAAGAAGCCATCCAAAAATGGCTTTATTCAATTCATGTTCCATCTATTTCAATCTTTCTTTTGCTTTTCAGGGGAAAGCTTTGAGGAATGTGCAGCCAGGGAGACGAAAGAAGAAACTGGACTAGACATTGATAAAATTGATTATTTAACTGTCACTAACAATGTCCTCTCGAGAGAAATAAAACCACTACATGTAGTTGCCATCTGCATGCGCGCAGTCCTGGCGGATCCAAATCAAATGCCTCAAAATCTTGAGCCTGATAAATGTGATGGTTGGGATTGGTATGACTGGAACGATCTCCCCAAACCCCTTTTCGGGCCATTGGAAACTATGGTGAGGAATGGTTTCAATCCTTTTTCCCACCAATCAAAATGATAATCGAGATTCAGAACCTGAGATGAGAGACATGGCCAAAGCTGCTGTATTTTGGCCCATTTCTGCATTCTTTCGTGAATTTATGTGCATATAAACTGGGATTCGACCTTTCTATAACCTTCCTTGCAATTGGATAATGAGCATGCTTGTTTGTCTCTTCTAGAGGTAATGTAGTTAGGTATGATAGGTTAGCTACATGTTATCTATCAATGATACTTCCTGATATAGCCATGAAATCGGAAGTTCATAAAAATGTTAAATTTCATGCCCTTGTCTTGCATTTTGTTGAATATATTCGCTTAAAGCCATTGCTTCTTCTCAGCTAAATGGTTTAATTTCAATAAACCTTCCTATTAGCATACTCGGATCTATGCAGAGCATGATTGTCGATAGTGATGCTATTATGGGTACGCAAAGTGAGTCACAAAGCTCTGTTTAGTTGGGAAAATAAGAAGTAATATTTAAACGGAAAGCATATGGTTTTAAAAACGTTCATTCTTTCTTTCTTTCAATTATTTCACAAGATGAATCTATTTGCATATTATTATTAACTGATAATCTGAAAGTGTAACGATTTTTCTATTTTGAGTTGGATCTTGTAACAACAACACTCTCTTCAAGCCACCCAGTCTACCTGAATATTCTCGGAAGATGACTACGCGAGTTGAACCTTTGTAATCGAGAAACTGTCAAGACACCAGTGTCAAGAACGATAACATAAATGAAAAACTCAAGATCAATCAGAATAAAATTCAATCTCTTAGATTAATAAAAATGAACTACTAAAACAATGGTTGACGTCTTGGGTCTTTAAACACATTCTCAACAAGCTCAACTATCAAGAAGTTCAAAGGTCAAAGGTCAACCACTACACTGTTTCCCAAACAAATTACAGCAAAAGAGAATTAAAGAGGCAAGATTAATGAAATAAAAGTAGTGCTGAAACCATGTGCAACTACCACTGCATCGAGGTTTCGTGACTTGTGGACACTGCCTCATCGTCCTCGGGCAAGAGAAGTTAAGTACTCGAATCTTGCATGTATTTTCATCTCTGACTCGTAATGAAAATCTACTTGTTCAGAAAGTAACAAAACCCCTTAATCAAGCCAAACATGCGGACCGGTCCAAGCTAGTCCAGGATTACCTTTAAAACTTTAGGTTCAGTTAAATGAACACCATGTTTTAATGGCTTTCAATTATCCATCCTGATTCTGTCTTGTTATTTTCGATCTCCATCTGCTCGTTGATTCGAGCATGAGACCCTGCAATCAAGCCGACAACTGGGCACTCAACTTCATAGTAAGACTGTTACAACCCACTTCTTTGTGGTCAAAGTCAATGGTTGAATTGTCTAAGTCAA
>CAIGRS010166760.1:0-11563 GCA_903798395.1 Fraxinus floribunda | reverse complement strand
TCAATATGCAATCAGTCAATTTTGACCGAAGCCGACTGAATAAAATAACTGAGACTTTCATCATCGCCCAGGGGAGGTCGTTTGACAACAAATTGCCTAACAACCACTAGAATTTAAAGTCGACAACAAAGTATTCGTCAAAATTCTCAAAATGATAGAAGTCAACTATCAGGCATTATCGTTAAAATACTCGTGTATGCACTTCGTGCATACTGTGTGCACACATAATAGGCACTTGGTGCATACACGCCTACTTGGTATGCACTAGGTGCATATCAACCATATTTTATTTTATTTTTGATTCTTTTTCCTCTAATTTCACGTGACCTTCTTCTTTTCAGACTTCTGATTATACTTTCACTTCTGTTTGTAATGTTAAAATGAAATGTGTTCTTTTTGTGTGTGTGTGTGTGTGTAGATGTTTAATGTTGTGTATAATTGTTATAGGTATGTTCAAATATTTGCAGATTTGGTGAATTTGAATTGAGTAATTATGAAGAGACTTCTCGCGTAAATAGAGTAGGCTTCGCCCCCTACCCTATTTTTAACCCCTATATAAAGATTGGATGATAAACTATTCTCCGAGTATTTAAATTTGTAGTCGTTAAATTTTCTTGATATGTTATATTACGACTTGTTTTCTTTTGTTATATAATTTTATAGTATTCGAATGAAAAATATTTCTACAATAAGAAGTATACCTGATTTGGAGATAATTCTACACGAGTCAGCACTACACCAAAAATGATCATTTACAATACTCAAAATGCAACATTTGTTGATATATGTTGCTAAAAGGGTCTTTTGGTAACATTTTAGTAAGTGAATGTTGCATTGCTTAATATACATGAGTTTTGGCAACGTTTTTCAGAAAAATGTTGCGGTAGACCACTTTTCTATGTTGTCATTGATTAGTATAAATGCGTTTTAACAACGTTTTTTAGAAAAATGTTGCGATAGAACCCTTTTTGCAATGTTTATTGAGTGTTGCGGAATATTTACGAAAAGTCTCAATAGCTTAACTTTTTGCAATAAGGTACCCTTTGCAACGTTTTATAAACGTTACAAAAAATGAGTGTATAAATTTTTTTGGCCTACCCGAACTAAGTTGGATAAAAAAAAAAGGAAACGTTAACACCAACACCCAATCTCTCGATTTCCCTGAGACCCAATCCCTCATATAGAACCCTAACACCCAATCCCTCAGATAAATGCAAGACTTCAAGTGAAGAGAAACGTTATACTCTCTCAACCAACTTCCATCACAACCAATATACAGCTTCCATATAAAGAGAAACATTATCCCCAAATCGCAACCAATATACAGCTTTCACAACCAATCGTCGCTGAGTCTATCGTATCGCCGCCTTCCATCGGCAGAAGAAGACGGCCTTTCCATCCAGCATATATTTTAGAGAACAATTTGTTTTTATTGGTCGATGGTTTTTGTATAATGTACTTATCACTCTACGTAGTCTCATATACAAATAGAATGTGACTGATTATATGTCAATAAACATTCAGATTAAAAATTCATATAATGTTGTGAACTTTTCCCTTCTCTATTGTTCTCAGTCTCTTTTTAGTTCTTTTTCTCATTTGGCTTCTCTTTTGCTATGTGGTTCCGGTCCTTTCCACTGCCATAGTTGTCAAGCCGTACCATTTAGTTGTTCTACATCATACGGAGTCCCCAGTAGTTGGATTAAACCATCATTTGAGCTTCAAAGAGTTTCTGACCATTCAGCTGTGAGGTACAACTTTGCTACTTGTGAGTTTCTGTATCATACATTCTTAAATGTTTATTCAACATATATTCAGTTTGTAGCATTCTAATGATTAAAAAAATATGTTCTGTCTACTATGAATTTGTAGTCACACCAAGGAAGTACTGTACCTATGACAAATACAAGATGTCAACTATTGCATTGGTACATGTTTAAAGAGGAAGAAGTCGTAGCAGAAGGGAAGATTGCAACAACATAGGAAGTGTATATGAGTAATTTGACTTTATACAGACTTACAGATGAATTTCGAACTCTTAGTGAAGCCATGGGAAGTACTGTTGCTTAGCCAAAAGAGCAGTATTAGACTTCTTTGAGTAAGGTATGTTTAAACAATTTCTTTCTCCTACAGAGGTTGTTAGTATATTGTGATTTGAATAGATACTTTGTGTAATAGAATTCCCATACTAGATTTGTATACATCAATTCCATAATCTTAACACGCAATACATCAACCATTTGAGTTATTGGAAACCCATCCATCTCAGATACCCAACTATAGAACTGTTGACCAAAGTTGGATATCATGTGGTTGTATCTTGTACCACCAAAATGCATTAGACCAGTGTTCTGGTTCGCTACCAATGACCCAGTCATAAGCTTCAGCTGATAGAGCTTTTATATTTTCAAGCTTGAGTCCTCCTTAGTGGTAAGTGTAGCAAGGCTTCCTAGGTTAGTCTCCCTATCCATCCTCTAGTTGCATGCCTAGCTTTTGTGGTAGCTCGTCTGCATGTATGCTCTGCATTCATAATCTTAATACATATTAGTTGTGTGGTAGCTACCCTTGATGCATATATATGCCATGGACAGCCTTCCACTTTGCACTTGGTAGTTACACGATGGTTATCATTCTTTAAAATTGTTTCACGGGAAATCATTATTAGAGACATCAACCGCTTCCACCATTTTAGAGATGGATCCTGTTCTTGCGGGGATTACTGGTGACATTAATTTCAGAGGCCAACTGCTCATTTTGGTTCTAAAAGAACATGCCATTTAACATGGTTGAGTCATGCCGTGTGAGTTTGACTTTGCCAGTGTTTCCATGTGATCTGCTATATCTGGAATCTTGATTATGTTTGAGATATATAGTTTTTCTACAACATTTCTAGGTTTACTACATTTTTCCTTTTAATATGAATGCTATTCTCAAACTTTCTCTGAGATTGTGTTAGTTAATGTGACAACTTAATTTTATACTGGTAAAACTCATATGTGGATGGCTTTGTCGAGAATGTGCTTGTGAACTGGCTGGCCTTGGAATTCTGGAGTGCGGGATGAATTGATTGGTAATGGACAAATTTAAAGAGCAGATAGAAATCTAGTGTTTGAAGGGCCTTGTTACTGGTTGCTCTCATGTTGGAGGCCACAAGCACGCATGTTCGAAGGGCAGTTCTTGAAAATCTACATTCCATAAATTTTTCTTTTTTCTTATGGCGTGCACCCATGTTCAGTTTATTATCTTATCTGTTTCATAATCTTATAGCTTTCAGGTGTGTACAGGTGCATGTTAAATTAAACATGTTAACATCCAACATTCATGATTGTCTGCCCTAAGCTTCTTGCCAAGTGCTTTTAAAGATTGCTTATGAAAAATGTTGTTGAATCTGGAGTGTTTTTGAATTGGACAGTAGCAGTCTTTAAGGAGATGATTGTCTGCCCTAAGCTTCTTGCTAAGTGCTTTTGAATGTTGCTTATGAAAAATGTTGTCTCATTTGGATAGTTTGGATTCTTTGTTTAGATAAATTTTGTCAATTTATAGTAAACTAGCCCTATTGCTTATGACTTTTTGTTCTTGAATTGGCTCCTCATTTGGTGTATTATTGATAAATTTTGCTTAAAAGAAACTCATGGTTTGTGCGTGTGTTTGTAAACAGGAACACATCTTATTTTGAAATTGTAGCGAACTTTTGTCAGAGCTTCAAGTGGTTCCCGGTAAAGTTATGTGGTATTGCTGTAATGATGCTTCAGCGGAAGACGAAGTGGATGGTGCAGGGCTGTGCGAGGTACCTGGTTCCCATGGAGCTCAAACATGGGCTTCATTTCATTTTTGTGCAGCAACTCCTTTTTAGATGCTACAAAATATCAATCCANGAACTTTTGTCAGAGCTTCAAGTGGTTCCCGGTAAAGTTATGTGGTATTGCTGTAATGATGCTTCAGCGGAAGACGAAGTGGATGGTGCAGGGCTGTGCGAGGTACCTGGTTCCCATGGAGCTCAAACATGGGCTTCATTTCATTTTTTTGCAGCAACTCCTTTTTAGATGCTACAAAATATCAATCCAAACAGAGCATTGTACCAACGTTTTGTATGAATGGTTGCACTTTTTGTGAGTGGTCTGATGAATAATGGAAAAGATGTTATCGATGTTGGGTTGATATTTAAAAACTTGTGTAATGGAGTGAATATCAATGTATATGCTAGCATGTTTTAATTAGTTTCAATGCAAGAATTTGTTTTCCCATTTTAATCATGATTTCTTATATTTTTTTGATGCCTTGTCGCTTCTCTCTTTATATATTTGATATTTATTTAGGTAGTGTTAGTATATATAAAAAATGTGAATTAATTTTTAAAAAATATTAAAAAGACCAACGACAACGTTTGCAAAATGTTGCCAAAACTGAATGACGGGAATACGACATTTTTTAAACATTGCTAAAAAGTTCTTTCGCAACGTTTAAAAAATGTTGCGAAAGACCTTTTTAGTAACGTTTAAAAAACGTTGCGAAAGATCTTTCGCAGGTTTAAAAAACGTTGTCGTAAGTGACATCTCTGTTGCAACCATGTATGCAATTATTCTTTCACGAAATCTTTTTTGTGAATATACAAAAGTGGAAAGAGCAAAACTAGAATCATCAAACACTAATTCGATGTGTTTTGGGTCGAGACCAACTGGGTTTGTTTTGTAACTCCTTAATATGTGCATATTCAAATGTGTGTTGTGCTAGAACCGAGCTTCCAGCTAAGTTATTTGTCACAGTAATTGCAATATGCTTTCCAAATATCAACTTCATTATTTTACATATCATATGTTACCAACAATCCGAGAATTCTTTTTTCAACCTTTTAGTCTTGAATATTTCTTCCTTTTTGATATCCTCCAAATCAATTAGAACATTTTGAGACATAGCCGGATGGAGTACTCGAACTACTCTTAAACTGATTAATCTCAACATGAGTAAAATCCATCTATGATTCTTATAGCAAAAGATATTGAATATTAGAGTAAAAGAAACTCAATATTAGAGCAAAGAAATTGGAGATTGAGTTTGAAACTAGAATAGTGCAAGTTAAAACTAATTGAAGTAAATTGATATTACATCATATTTATAGCAAAAATAAATATTCATTTTAACCAAATTTAAGCCCTTGTTTGGGCCACATTTTTTTTTTCATTCTCATTCTTCTACTCATTTTCAATCACACATTCTTCAATAAAATAATATTTTCCATCACATCAATAACTTTTTCTTCTTTTTCAACTACATATTCCCCATCACATCAACCAAAAAAATGCATTCTCTTAGAAATAATGTACACCAAACGGGGGCTAAATTTCAAATTCAAACTACCTGCAATAGCAGGTAGCTCAGCACAGTTGCCTTAACGAGGCTGCTATTGCTATTGAATTTGATTTGATTTGAGGTTTTTTTTTTTTATTTTTTAAAGGTTTTTATTTTTAATAAGGTTGCTGCCTACAATAGTAGGCAGCTGATTTTATTTATTTATTATTTTTTTTAGGGCTCAACTCGTCATGGGCTAGCTTGGACTTTTTTCGAGCCGAGCCATGGGTCATCTAAGCTGGCGAGCCAATGACACCCCTAGGTGGAACATTCTCGGAGGAGAAGGCATTTTTCATTATGAGCTAGGACCTATAGGTGGCCCTTGACGTTAGCATCAACGATAATCATATGAGTAATGTTATTCATCACAATTGGTGTTAATTACTAGTTTATGTGGCAATGATTTTGTATTAAATGAAGAAAAGATTTGGCTTTGCCTAATCTAAAACCAAGAAAAAGATTATAGTGGTGATCTCATGTCTCTCGATCTTTGTTTCAAATAAAACAACGTTCTAAAAATCATTTATAACATTGTTGGAATAATAGAACGATCTAATACATATATAAGATATTCAGGAAAGATTATAGATATAGGTCGATCTATGTTTAAGGGATAAGTGTACATTATCATTAAGTAGAACAGTCCAACACCAAAATAGTATCATTTAATGTAGGAGTAAGTACAACTTACAGAAAAGAGAAGAAACAAGAAAGACAATATGTCGTATATTTAATGACAGAAACTAACACATAACTCACAAAGATCATGTCCATGACTTTGAATTTTTTCTTCACCAATATTTTCAAGAAACATTTAAACCCTTGTCCTAGAAGTGGCTCTTCCCTGTATACCATTATGATTTCCAGAAAAAAGAAGATTTCATCGATAACAAATCGATCAAAAGACGAGCAAAATAAGCCAAAGTATGGAGCCTACAGTGCTTGAAAATGGCATTAGGCTTCCGTAGGCTGAGTTAGGTAGAGAAGGGTAAGCATCGGGTGGAGGAAGTTTGCATTCATCCCCATTGAAATAAATTTTTCGAGGAAACGCCCATCCATGTTTCAATGTAAATATGTCCTTGTCCTTCCTTAGGAGCACCTCAGTTTGAACATTTCCAAAAGGTCCAGCTTCCATCAACAAGTCATTGTAAAACTTCATGCCATAGAACATGGCAGTATCGTCTGCATATCATTGAAGAAGAGAAATTTTTTTAGTACAGACTATATTAATCCAGAAAGTTTAGAAAAGTGAAGAAATGATAACAATTAATCGAGGAAATATAGAAACGACTGAATTTGTGTGGTTTGTATGCTAATAATAACCAACCATGAATTGTTCCCGATAAATCTGGGGTTGGCTACATTTTTTTTATTTTATTTTTTCCAATAAACTAAGAAAGGATTAATCAATGTTCAAGTTATGACTAGATTTAGTGGAAGATCTAAAGCAACAAGATCTTTACTTAGCAATTACAATTGACAATGATAGTTTTGGTCTCTGTCTCCTCTTCAGATGTGTTCTACAAAGATCAAATCACTCTTGTGAATGGAAGCCCTTTTATGTCTATGCAAGGAATTTTTGAATTGCCTAAGTTATTGTTCCCTTAATTTACTTTAATGTGCACCACCTGCATCATCTCTACTTTTTAGCGAATATTCTCAATTCACACTACCCATTTTAGCCCTTGTTTGGTGTCCATTGTTTTAAAACTTTTTTTGTTACAAGATCATTTTCAAACAAACATTCACACAATAAAATACTCTGCATGTAAATTCAGAACTTTTGTCTATTTTTTAGCTATACATTCTACTAAAATTTACTCTTTTAAAAAATAAAATAAAATAATGGACACCAAACACGGGCTTAGTATGAACACATACCTGTCTTAGCATTTTTTTCCCTCTACCATCATCTTATGGTTATTTTATCCTTTAACATCCAACAATCAGAACCATAAAACATAGCAACACCTTAATAAATTTACTATGTATACGGGACACCACAGGAAGTTGTGTAAACTTCGACTCCCCATTCACGAACTAAGCTTCTTTTTCTCCATCCGAAAAACCATTTTTGTTATACTAAAACTTCATTGAATCATAATTTTCGAACAAATAATAGGCATCAATGCATAATCAAGATCGAGTCTTCAAAAAAATATAATGTTTTCTAATACTAGTGGTCTTAGAGCACCAATCTAGGTGTCGACATGTCATCCTAATAAATGTGTCATAAATTCTTGTATTTGAACCTGTAATTTAATGACACAAGTTATGCCACCTAAATAGGTGTTAAACACCGGTGTTGTTAACTAGCAATACTTCTTCAAAAATTATGTGAAGAAGAGTGTATATTTTCATGTGAACTTACTGATGGCCTGATAGGGGACTAAAGGCTTGTAATCGAAGCTGAAAACTTGAGTGACATTGTTGAGACTGGGATGCTGAGCCACGAGCGTCCACTGTGTATAATTCATTTTGTAATTGAAGTTAGTTATGGCAATTTTTACGCGCCAAAAGTCCTTGTAATTGATTTTCACGTGCCAATGCACGCGTATGGGACACATATGATGTGTGCATTGGAGAAGTGGTGCATTATCCTTTCTTGGAGTGTTTATTCCGACTGTTTTTAGTTTGTATGAATCGCTCCTGCATTGTGTTGAGATCACAGAAAAATAGTCAATCAAGAAGGTAAATAGCAATCTTTTAAGCTTTCATCAAAATAAAATTTGTACTATATTTATTATCAATGCACTAGACTGTCTCATAGGCAAGTGAAACTCGTATCTGATGCTACCAGAATTGTGCATTGCCCTCGACTAACATACTTATGACTTGTTTGGTAAAATGGATTGCACAGCACTTTGGCACTTTTAAGGGAAAAAAAAAAAATTCACAATGCTATCCAATTCTATTGAGTAGAGCGCACCAAGCATGCTCGTGATTCAGTGAAGTATATAAACATGAGAATGTATTAGACACGAGTACAGTTATGGATCGTGCTCGACTAACATACTTATGTCTTGTTTGGTAAGGTTGACTTGCATATTACTGAACAGTATTAAGGAGAAAAAAAGAGTTAAAATTGTGTTCACTATACTCTCCGGTTCCGTTGAAGTTGAATAGAGTGCATCCAACATGCTCTTATGGTTAGGGCTGTATATAAACATGAGACTGTATTTGACACAAGCATAATGTGCATTGCACTCCAGTGACACACTAATGATTAACTCACAAACATAAACATGAGACTGGAAAAGATTTATATGTTCTTCAGAAAAACTAATCATAAACTTCGAATTGAAACTATAGCTCACTTTATGCAATTTTTCTTGCCCTGGCAACCACAAGAACAAGATGGGCAAGGAGTGATTGTATTGTTGTAGAAAGACGAGAAGGAAACACAACAGCTTGGATTCTTGGATGCTAGGAATTGTGAGTAAGTGCATGTCACGTTCCATGTCACTGCAGAAAATAAATCCAAACCAGTATGATTTCTAAACTAGATATTTGATAAATATCAAGAGCATGTTTGATATGCAATATTAGATAATACGGATTCAAGTAGTGTCTAGTCTTCTTTACAATACATGCGAAATTGTGTGAAATGAGATAAATTTATAAAGAACAAGAATAGCTCAAGAGGTAATATTGCTCACTCAATGCTTGAGTTTTTCTTCGATGATCAGGAGTAAGATACGTGGTGGAAGGCACAATTTTAGCAGGGCCACAAGAATAGCCCGGGCCGGGACCAAGCAGGACGAAATTCTTGGGGAGTTTTACGGTCTTATTTGAAGTTCCGGAAAGTCCAACGCTCACTTGAAAGGATGAAACTGCCCCTTCAGGGTCTTGTCCATATGACGACACTACCCCAGCCTTGCAGCAATTGGCAATCTGTTGATTATAAGGTACCCCAGGAAGCAAATCTACAACTATAGGGTTTTTCTTACAACAATGTGGCACATTTCCTTTAAACTTTGAACAATCTCCTTGTTCTGTTGCTTGTGCCCCTACTATTGACCATATCACTTCTTTCTTTTGCCATTGCCATCCTAAGGTCCACCCAGGGCTCGGGATGTGTCGATACATTTGAAAGTTGTTCATTGTCACAAGTGCCTGAATAAAGTATCACGACTTTATTTTTTCAAAATTTACGTTAAGTTGGTGAGTAAAAAGATTAATGTAGCGATCCCATGGACCCCAAGTTATCAAGAATAAGGCTTAGTTTATTAAGGAAATAAATATAACTTACCACATATCCATCCGCCGTCCAAGATATGACATCCCATTTGATTGTAATGTTCCCAAATGGATCCAAAGGATCGAATGCATCTAAAAGGTTAGTGAATTGTAAAACATAAACAATAAAATGATTAATAATCCGACTATTGTGAAGCGCGAAATGTAATAAATAAGAGAAAACACAAATAATACCTGCTTTAAAAAAGACAAAAGCTATGAAGATAGCACATAAGCTGTATTTCTGCTGCATTTTCTGATAGAATTTCAAGTTTTTAGTAAAGAATCTTTACCCTTGACATTGGAAAAATGAAAATTCTGTGTGTTAAGTAGAAAGTGCAACGGAAGCATGTTGATTGCGCACCTAATGGTGGTTGGTACTTCATATGATATTTGTATCATTAAATATCTATGCTATCACTTAAGTTGTCCGTTTGTCATACATGCTTCGAAAGGAAGATAAAAAAAGTAAGGATAAATGAGACATTCGAACACAGCAGCTTATAAGTCGTGATCGTGGTGCTACGTCGTTTTTCCAAATAATTGATGCAAACAATGAAGCCGAAATCTTTATTAATCATGAGTTACAAATCAATGAAAGTTTTAACGAGTGAAATAATTTGTATAAATCCCAAACCAAAAGTCCCACTAGGAAGAATCAAAGAAAAAGAGAAGTTCTATACAGAATATGAAAACAAGACCAAGTAAACAAGTCAAATCGAAGTCAACAAGACATTCAATAAAGACTAACTACCTTTATCTCTAGTGAAAATATGAGGAGATGTTGAAAAGGTGGAGCTTCAACTTTCAAGCCATTAGACTCATCAATACTCCACATTCCCATTTTCACAACCACTATCTTATAATAGGATCATGATATAGGTTTAGACTTTGTTTTCTAAATCGAGCACATGACCTACATTGGGACAGCCATGGCCCATGACGCTTCTCCTCGCACTTGTTAGTAATGTACACTGGAGTCGAGAGGTAGTTGAGTTGGAGAAAAGATAATTGGAAGAGTTGAATTTCATACATCAATCTATACCGTCATTCTTTGAAAGACGCATTCATTGGAAAAGTTTGATTTTGGATATCAACATCTAGTTTTCAATAGAATCAATCAAAGCAGCCTCGGAATAAAACTTGGAAAACTCTCCAAGCAACTCCAAATTGAATAAGTGCACGACGGAATATCTAGCAAGAGCACCCTCTTGAAGATGGTTCTTTAATCATATCACCACATTAAAATAGTCATGTTCCAGGAACGAGATGTTGAGAGAATGTGATTTAGCCCCTATTTGGTGCCCATTGTTTTAAAACTCTTTTTACTACAGTATCATTTTCAACCACAAATTCACATGATAAAATATTCTACATGTTAATCCAATATTTGTCATTACTTTTTAACCAAACATTCTCCTAAAAATACTATTCAAAACTCTTATTTTATTTTTTAAATAATGAGCACCAAACACGGGCTTAGAAAATTGTAATCCTTCCAAAATGGCTTAAAACTCAACAAGATAAGATGTCCATGATAAAATTTTGAAAGGATCGCCATAACCTAACTTCATGGTTGCGCACGACCCCTCGATATTATAATAATCACCATTTGTTATAAGGATGGCGTCCACATTTATCACTAATTATTTGAGTAATGTTATTTAGCACCAATAGTATTACAAAATGACGTTAAGTGTTATTAAATGAAATGTACAATTAAATAAATAATTTTATCTTTAATTGAACATATCACATGATATCGCATAGATTGGTTCCTCGTGTTCTACCTGTTGATAATTTACTTAACATGCACAGCGAAAAATAAATTATTTTTTTGAAAAACGTGTTGTTCGATTCCAACAACACCTAGAGAGGGGTGAATAGGTGTATAATGCGGAATTAAAATTGTTAATGAATTAAACAGCAACAAGTCACTTTTTAATTTTTTTTTAGATGATTATTCATACAAGTCAAT
>CAIGRS010166695.1:0-13075 GCA_903798395.1 Fraxinus floribunda | reverse complement strand
AATTCTTAGTTTACATTTAATAAAAAATATTTTTTGCTATCAATGTGAAAAATTCAATATTTTTATAATTTTATTTATACAATCATATAGGCTAAACGGGAACAAACCGCGACCCATGACCCGCATGGGCTCAACCCAGATGGGTCAGTGGGCGGGTCTGGTTGTACTCCAAAATTGTGGGTCGATCCGGAACTGGCCCGGAACTCGTAGAGGGTGAACTTTTTTTCAGACGGCCGTTACCAGGCTCATATGTTGGCGGGCCAACCTGGACTGGACCACCCGTATTGACACCTCTAGCACGCGCAGCAAATACAACAATGTAAAGACAGAAATAATGAATGAGTTCAAAAACATAGATCCCAAGAAACTGGAAGTACTTACCTTCCAAATGCCATCACTGGCCAAGATAACAGACTCAGTTTCATCATCAATAAACTCCACCACTATATCTGGTTCTGAGCTAAGGTGTTCTTTCAAGCATTTATCACCAAATGCCCTTGCTACAGCTAACTGGCCATCAACACGTGGAACATCGCCTGAATATGGTCAAAGAGGAAATTTAGTCATACGAGAGGACCCGATCCTGAGACGAGAATATTACAAGGGAGTACTGACCTTCACAAGTAGTTCATGGCAATTTACATGGTCAGTTTCTTCTTTTCCATTTTTCAAAAAAAAATTCATGCAACAAATTAACATCAATAACATACCATTCAATAAGATCACAAGCTCAGAGATACACCACTATAATATGACAGCCTGAACATTGACAATATAACAATTTTATAGATAAAAAAATACTTCTTCGATTTTTATATTTATTCCCCTTTTTGAGGTTTTCCTCCATGTCCTCACTTTTCTTTTGTCATTGTCAAGCTAATAAAAGAGTAGTATTTAAGTCACATGAAATCAAAATCAAAAGAGCCACTTGCCCAAGATGTGAAAAGTTGTTGCAGCAAAAGCCCTCCAAATTATTTAACTTTTTAAAATTTTACGTACCAGGAAATTTTGTTACAAAGCCACCTCTGCTCTCAATGTTGTCCCTTTCTTTGTCAGGCTCATGATCAACTGATAATTGTTTTGCCACACCATTCTTGGAAATGACGGCACGAGAATCTCCAACGTTAGCAATTACCAGCTTCTCGCAGTTTATCAGAATTGCAGTAACAGCTGTTGAACCCCCTCTACCCAGATCCTTGGCTTTCTCCAAAATTTTGGAATCTGTGATCCGATACGCTCGTCGGATTGCTGTCTCCGTTGAAGTCCAAAAGTCAGGCTATTTATTGCCAGAAATGAAAACATACAGAGTTAGAATTGGTACAGTCCTCGTCCAGAAATAAATAGAAAAGTCAAAAGCGAGGATGGAGTCGTCTCTATTAAATAATTAATCTAGTATGAAGTTTTGTTTAATTTGTTTCTTTTTTATCTTCTTTATGGGAGAGAGAGTAGGAATCAAATGACTTGTGCTTAATTTATGGATTAAGGAGAACACAGAGTTCATAACAATGCAATTCCAACATCTTCAGTAGATTGTATCTATCATATTTACCTCTTTCAAGATGTTATCAAACAGATGAGACTTCAAATAATTTGGTATATCTTTGCTCAAATGACCATCAAATATTGCAAATAGACCTAGCTCATTGTCCCCAACTTCTTTGAATTGTGCAAAAACATAATCTTCCATGCTATGACCTGATTTTCCTTCAACCAAATGATAGCCATGTGTTATCTTCTTTGACATCTTACTCTTTCCTTTTCCTGTGTCAAACGCAGGCGGACCTAAACCCACCTTGTCCTGCAAATTACAACCAACCTTACCTTACCTAAACAGTGGGAAGTCTTCAGAAAAATTATTTACTCATCTCATACGCTGGGATGGAGGAAAAATCACAAATGCTAATAGACTCTCACCACTGGCAGACATAATTAAAAGCAGGGGCGGAGCCAAGAATATTATTCAGTGCGAGCATAATTTAATCAACTCCGAACTTTGAGTTTTTTTGCCATGGATTTAATGATGATAAAAATATAAACAATATTACGATAATGCTAAAAATGACATAATTTATAAATTACACTTGCTCCTTACAAGTTTTCATACTTTGGTGTCGTTGTACAATAACGTCATTATCAATTTTGAAAAATAATCTTTTTCTCCAGTTACGTAATCTATCATTTACAATACTCATTGCAGAAAATATTGCGATAGCAATTGTGTTATCATGATCTTTAGGCTGACAAAGACCCTTGACCATATATATTCTTCGAACTTGATCTTGGATATTTGCTAATCCAAAATTGGTATCCTTAGTCCATATCAGTGGCGAATTGTGTAACATCAAAATCTACTTTATTCGATATCTCTCCATCAACATTTTCTACAATGATTTTTGCACTTAATCAATCAGCCTTTCAAGTCAAATTAAGTAAAACCTATTCTCAACTGGGTCAATTATATGTACCCAAATCACTAATCAACCTCCATACCATTACCATACATTCAAATCACACACACACATATTGACAACTTTGCTCAGTAATTAAGTCAAACATATTACCCACACAATTGAATCTCTGCTCAAATATTCAGAAAATAAGTGCTCAAACAGAGGTAGAACAGATTTATTTTTCATAAAAATATATAGGGACCTTCAATTCAAGAATATAGACTCCATATTCAGGGACCAGGCTCGAGAGCGTCGAGCAGAGAGTTGGAGATTGAGAAGCTGAGAGAAAGTGATCTTGGAATTTCGTGGTTTCAATTTCAGAACATACAAGTATAGTTAGTTTTGGGTTGGGTCAATTTCTGTTTCAATTTTTTTTTCCTTTGGGCTGGATAAGTGGAAAGTCCAATAGACTACTACTTAAAAAAAATGAAAGAGTTGGGTTAGGCCCAAAATTCCAGTGCAGGCCAGAAACATATAGTGCAACCGTATCTTAATGAAAATGAGGTGTTTTAAGTTGTCATAATAAAGGAAGGCTGTGCGTGATGAACCATAGCAAAGAAATTAACAGAAAAGGAGCCAAACACTGTGAAAATACTATCCAGTATTAGTCTTCCTAGTGCAAAGCAGTGTCTAAATTAAAATTGTAAACCCAACAATTGAAAAATGGTGATTCTGCAATTTATAAAAAAAGCTTCAGGGCTAAAGTCCACATAACATTATATGTTACATTGTCAATGGTCAATGGACTGAATCTACCCTCTTTTTATGCATTCTTCTATGAATGATACTAAGAGAACTAAAGCTAGAATCACAACACCACTCCGAGACAAACTCTAAATTTGTGTCATGGATGACAAACAAAGTGCATGCAAGGTTCAACCGATTAAGATCATCTTAGAAGATATCAGTACTTGATGCCATTGCTGTTATCTAGAATTAGGCATTATAGCTACAATGACTTCATCCCAGGCAAACAGCAGGCCTTCCTGTGTCTGTCGTTCACCCAATTAATCTCAAGCATCCTGGCTTCCAAGGTAAGAATTCATTGCAAGTGGCAAATCAAAAGCTCAAGCAAGTAGCCTAAACTTAAGAGGATAGCCCATTTAACCAAATGAATTTTATCAAAACGCCTAGCGATTGAGGACATCAAGCCTGTAGCTTTGTTTTATATTGGACACACACTCCATCATAATCACAGAACAGTAGATATCACTTTGATCCACTTGATGCAGAATGGGAACAACAAAAGGATAGACAAAAGAGAGAGAGAGAGAGAGAATAGCAGTAGAACTTCGGAGAGAATTTTAGAGAAGAATTCGAATTATATTCATATATTAATTCGTTCTCTACATTGTTGAGAAATTTTGGTCGACATATTTAAATTTCCTAACAAAAATAAAAAGTGCCCCGCAAAAAAAGAAGAAAAATCCACACGTTCATATTAATAATCATGACTAGAAAATACATTACAATCAAGAGAGTATCTTTGGTGAAACTTCATTGACATCTCCCGCCCCCTGGTTCCTCATCCCTATCCCTCAAGAAAGGTGACTCCAGAATACATATCAGTCAGTCTTGAATGCATAGAAAAAAGATATTGCTCGGTATGTGGTATTGTTAGTGTCTGTCAGTGTCAGGTGTTACTAGCAATATCTGCAGGAGAATGTAGAACAGGGGAAAACAAATGACAACATTAATTTGATCGATCCTTTTTCTCACTAGTATATCTCATTAATCAATACAAAATACAGATCATCTGAACGACTTTCACTCTGTAAATATACACCTAAATCACAGCAACACTAAAAAAAGCAGATCGTCAAATCCACTAATGATTCAAGTTAAACACATTATCATAAAGAAATTAAAATGTTTGATTCATAATTAACCTATGATAGTTGTGGCTGATTCAGAATTACAGATCCAGAAATAATTTAAGCAATGCCATAAATCATTGTGTTATACAGCATTATTATTCACTAAACACGTAATTAAATGCATGTGTATGGGAAGAATCTCTTATAGGTACCTTCATCTTGTAGAGGATTTCCTTGCCAGTCATATTTCTAAATGTGAATACAATTTATATATTCTAAAATGTGAGATTGAAGAATGCCCAATGAAATAGTGCCAGAGAGATTGAGAATCAAACCAAAATGCTGCGATGAGGAGGAGAAATGGATAGAGATAGATGGGGATGGAAAGGCAATGTGAATGGAAAGAATTGACATCTCCTCTAGAATGGACACGTCCCAGTTTCGCGTCGAACGTGTCGCCGCCACCCTTATTCTCTGTTTTTTCAACCTTTAATACCAATTTATAAATTGTCAAATATTCGAAGAGAAAAATGAATTTTTAAAGAATGAAATTCAAATTGGACTTCATTTCGATTAAGCGAATTCATAATTTATTATTCATTTTTATGTATATATAATCTTTCCGACACTTAGATTATGACATACATGATCTTAGTATTGATCGATAGGTTTATAAGTATGACATTTTGGAGAAACGTACACTAGAGAACGAATTAAAGATTTGGTCGAAAGACGTATTCTTGCGCGACAACTTAACATGACCTTTCAACTTTAAGAGATGGTAAAAGCAATAATATTTGAACATAAAATCTTCATCAATAATAAGATGTGTTAATTAATAGAATGTTAAAAATAAGAACGAAACCAATGAAAATGTAAGTGTGACAATGAACACAACTAAAATATGAACACTACATTTTTTTTTTTGGTTGATGTAAGAACTCTCAGTCACTACCCGTAAGTGCACACCGAGTAAACATCGCTTCATGTGCATTAGTCCGCAAACCACACAGGGAAGATAAACCGCACTAGGCAAGTCCGGTGCGATAAGCTCGACCAAGGAATAAATATATCGTCGTACTTTTGTATTTACTATTTTTAACTTATTTAAAATCATATGGAACGAATAAGTTTTTTACACCTTTGTAAAATCTCAAATACAATTAAAATAGGAAACAACAAATAAAAACTATAATATGACCATTTTAGACCAAACAAGATCGATTAATAGAGAATTGAAGTGCCAGAAAAGAGTATGAAAGCAGTCCCAAATGCAATACGAGATAAAGAAAGCTCCAAAGGTCCTACATAGATGGCCTAATGGGAGACACTGAATTATCAAACACCTTAGTTGTCGCCATGTTTGGGGCTCAAGAAAAAGTTTAGATGAAATTAAATAAGTCTCATTCACCTAAAAATGTCCTAAGCTCTTGCCTTTGCTTCCATAGACAAGGACAGCAACGTTGAACCCATCATTACTTTGGGATTTTCTTACGTAAGATGTATGGATGGATTAGATTGTACCCGAAGTACAATAGAAGGAAAGAATTTAAAATCTTGTTCATTGTAACGCTGAATCCTAAACGGCGAAAATTGAATTAAAAAATTATTAGTTTACGCTCTGATCCAAGTAGCATGAAATACATGAAATACGGTGTGAATCAGCAAGGATCACCTTGCAAGGCTAAATACCTATGAGTAATCGAAAGTAGTACCGTGAGGATTGGGTAAAAAGAACTCCCATCGGGGAGTAAGATAGAATACCCAATACTTATTTCGTGATATGTTTTGTACAACGAATTGATTATCAATATTGAACACATGGGTAATCTATGATTTACACACATGTTCAACATAAGCCCACGCTCCATGAATCATAATGTACACTGCAATATTCAATCCAACAATGGAGTTGGCAAAGTTAAACTATACTAAACATGATGTAGACCACCAAAGCTTAATCAAAATGCCCAACAAGGGGTCCATTTTCATTTCTCCATGATCCCTTTTTTGTGAAAATCAAGTCACCCATTATGCTTTAGCTTCATATAAATCAGACCCCTAATGCTAGATATTCACAAAGATCATGGAAAATCAAAGGCGAAAAAAAAGCTCGGGCGATAAGTTTTCGTTCCCAATAATCACAGTCCGAGATTCAGATCCCGATGAATTTGAGTTTGGGTGTGTTACAAAACCAGGCTCTCCAAACTCTCCAGCTGATCATTTGTTCTTCAATGGCAAGCTTTTACCTCATGTTTTTCCACTTAACCATCCCACGAATAATTATTCCTATTCGCGTTCGACGAGCAGAACGAGCAGCATTAGCAGCAAGGATTCTCTTATGTCGTCACGCAGTAATAGCACGAATAGCAGGAGCAGCAACTGCAGCAGTGCTAGAGCAAGTACAAGTGAGACATCTGAAAGGAAAATCTTGAGTACAGGAGGAAAAATTCCAGGAAAAAAACCTGTTTTAAATCCACAATACAAATATAGTTCTTCTCAAAGATGGCAATTTATCGTGCCCGCGCCTGTCTTGATGCATCAGGATTCAAGATCAAGATCAGTAAAAGTTGAATGCAAAGAGTTGACATCAAGGAAAATGGAAAAGGATACTGATCATGGAAAATCATGGACTGGCAAGAAAGTTTTGAGATCATTTGTTTCAGCATGTAAAAAATGCCATGCCATAGAAACATCATAAATGATCTTTATTGGATTGTTATCAATATTTAGTTGGCATCTTCAATCATTCGATATTCGATGGATTGCAATCATGATTTGATCACGATAACGACAGAATAAACGTGGAGTCGATTATATAGATCATTTTTTGCCCCTCTGTGTGTGGTTCGAATTACTGAAAGATCCAAATCAATGTAGATAAGTGTGTTTTACCTTAGTTTTTTCTTGTATAATGATAACAAAACTAAGTGCTTCTAAATAATTGAGACCAATTGTATTTTCCTTGATCTTCGTTCATGCTGTGAAAGATTTTATGCCCAGTTGTAATTTCAGTACTGATTCTGAGTACTACTGGGGACGCTCTTGCATCAGATAAAAAGGAAGAACTCATAGAACATGGATGCTTTAACTAAATCTTGCATGTGATAATGATGTCCAGTTGATAAATAGAAATGATCTGATTAGAATTGCTACTCATCTTATGTTAAGCACCAGTGACATGACATACTAATTTATTGATTGATAAGTTTATGTGAAGTCACAATATTTGAAAACTTGTTATCCACCAATGATTTGATGCATCATGTCAAAAAACAAATTTAAATTTTGTAACCGATTATGACTAGCTAAGTTTATTCATACCACGTACCAAACCTTATGAAGTACACGTATCAAACATGTTATTGTGGTAAGATCAGTTTTAAGGGTAAAATTCCACACTGCTTAAATACGAAAATGATCATCATCAAATAAGGGACGAGTTATTCCTCTCGATAGAATTGACCTTTTAAAATTGATAAAATCCACCTCTTAAATCTTCGAAATTGATAAAGCAATATACTTGATGTGTAAGCGGAGCCCAAAAAGCTCAACAAGCAATTCAATTATTTAAAACTCAAATAAGTTATCGAATTTCAAGATTAGTGTTGTCGGTCAAACCAGAACCTCAAGTCAACAATCGGCACAATTATTCAACAAAACTAGAACAAACACATAGATTTGTTTGTCAAAATGATAGATTGGAATAGCCACTTGTCATGCTAAGCAGATGGTGCAAAAACTCAGTTTGAACCAAATTTGATTAACAAGATTGGTGGAGTCAACCGACAGAGACATTTTGTTGTCTGTATTTTCACCCCTCAAATAGCTGCAATACTGGGTAAAAGTGGAGGCTCCACTTAAACCTTATCATCATTGGATTATAGGAAATGAGAGTCAATCTTTTCCTTTTTATACTCCTAGACATAATCAAGTGAAAGAGGAATCAGCATTAAACAATCAAAAAGTAAATCTTAATGCCTGTTTTTAGGGTTGGCTAAGCCTTTTGCCACCCTTTTGAATGTGAAGAAAAGACTAGCTCTTGGACTTCAAAAGGTGCAGGCAACTTTTACCACTAAAGTGTACCCGGTACAATGCCATTATCGTGTACAAATGAACCTCTTATCGAACATGGTAATTGGACATGATCAAGATAAGATTGGATCATCAAAATTAGTGTGTTAAAACTTTTCGTGATGGATTACAGTTCAAATGCAAATAGAAAACTCGAAATTACTACCAAAAGTTTATGTCAAATGATTCCAATCACATTTACGAACATGGAAGATTGATTGACCACTCGCTGCGTGATTTCTCGTCCGAAAAAGTACTGAGATGCGATTCGCTCAACTATCCAATGCACAAATAAGTGCTTTCATAAAAGTTCATATATTTAAGAGACGTTCAGTGTATTGAAGTTAAAATCTACTGAACAAGACAACAAACAAACATCTCACATGCCTCCACTTTGTCCAGTTTCTTCATAGTTGTTAGGTTAACCACCCTCCCAATTAGCTGACTACTAACTCAAGAATATAATTATTCTTTTTCGATTCTTCTTCAAAGAAGGTTCGACTTTGATGTAAAACCTTTTTTTTTTTCTCCTAACTTATTTGGTGATGAACCCCAGAGTAAACAATGAATTCTGATAAGTCTTCAAAGATAACAGAAACATGTAATTATGGAAAGCACTAAATTGAACAAACGCAAGTGTCACAAAGAGTAAATGCTTTTTCCTAATTACAACTTCTCGACCTTTCATCTTTCCAAGCAAGCCTTCTAATCTCACTCCAAGAAAGTTTCCATAACATCAGAGTACATCCCTGCTTCATTCCTAAACTCCCCGGGATTTTGTGAGTGGTGATCAAGTGAAGTCGACGAAGATGGAGTAGTAATTCTAGCAGGTAATGTAAAGATCCCCTCGAAGTTGTTATCCATTTTGGGATGATTATCCAAGCTCAACAACTCGTTGAGATTTGCATTGCCACTGTTATGCAAATTCAAGGAATCCAAGTTAGGATTCTGATGGTCGTGCTCGTTTACAAAGACCTCGGGATTGAACAAAAGTTTTGCTTCATCTGTTTGTCCACCGAAGGCATTGACGAAAGTGAATCCATTTGGCCATTTGATATCGTTTTCGCCATCTCCCGTCACATCGGATGAATGATTTGGAGGTGGAATTCTGACCCCAGCCGTGTTTTGAATATTTGGAGATGTAAGCATTGAAGCTGCTGGATGAATTGGCCTTGTCCCCGAGTTAAATACAGAAAAAGGATGATGAATCGGCATAACCGGTTGCTTTAGGGGAACTGTGGATGAAGACGAGGAGCTGCGAGATGAAGAAAATAACTGGGATAGGTATAATCCAGATTGATAGCCTAAGGATTCAAAGGTATGTCTCATTCTCAGAACAAAATGGAGGTCTTCAGGTATCTGAAAAGGACAAAAATACATTCTGGCAATGAGATCATCATGTTACCATTGTATGCTTGATAGGTTTGCTCGAGAATATGACTATCCACAATTGAAAAAGTTAAAGAAAAAAATTCATAAAAAAAACTCACAATCTTGCAGGAACCAAGTTGCAGTAGGCCATGCCCAGCTTGAATAACAGCTATAGTCTGGCAAAATCATGTCAAAGAGCACACAGGTTAAGCAAGAGAATGAAAGGAAAATATCCGTATGCTAGACGGTACTAAACTGTACAATGAATAAAATTTTAGCAATAATGCTCCTTGTACAAAAGTGGGTGACAAAGTGCCACTTGGCAGCTCCCTATCACAGGTGCCCCCTAATAGGGGGCCGCCAAGTTGCATATTGTCGCCCAATTTTGTCATCCTTTTTTTTTGTAAGTGTAGCATTATTCAAATTTTAGTTTATTTTTCCTCCTTAATTACTGTCTAATACAGTTATACAGAGTACAAAGCCCGGGACAGTGAGTATAACAGTTCTGAACCATAGATTCTGACCTGAATGCCAGACTCAAACTGCTCAGTCCACTCAGTAGGAAGCTGCAATTAATGAATTAATGAACCATTCATTAACAATTAGTTGTATCAGACCAATAATTGGGACAATGAAACTCCAATTTCCTCAACAATCATAATACTGTCTCCTGTTCTAACTGGTACTTGCAGAATTAGGTCCAAAATCAATTATTTTGCTGCATAATCAAATGAGCAATTATGGAAAAGAAGGATAGAATACATACTGCATCAAATGAACTCTGCCAGTAGTTGGAGATATTTGGTTCACATTCGGTTGGCTCTTTGAAAGCCCATTTATGACACTTATCAGAAGCAACTTTCCCCATCAATCTGCACCCATTTTTTTTTTTCACTCAATCAACTTATAAGCTATAAATCCATACTTCACTTTTTTTTTCTCCCTAAATTCAGCCCCTGTTTGTCATCTATTTTATAAAACTATGTTTTCTACAGTAAACAATCTTCACCATATATTCACTCAATACAATATCCTACACACAAATCAATAACATTATCTTAATTTTCAATCACACATTCTCCAAAAAATACTATTCATTAATTTATTTTCCCCGCATTAATGGGAGACAAATGCACCCTCAATCAGTTTGTAGAATGGGTGGGTGCGGGTGGGGTAGTACAGAAATAGAATCCAATTGAATCAATCTACAAAACAAAAGGACCTACCGAGTACCCACCCTTCTCCATAATTATACAACTGAATAGACATTTTGCTGAAGGCTTTTCTGACAGGATCCTCTCCATCCATCTCATGATTCTCATCCAAACACAGTGTAACTCTGCCTCTGCAAAACCCATCTTCCCACATCAACATCCTGCACAAAATGCAACAGACAAACAAGGGAACACAGTAAATTACTCAAGAAACACAATAAAAAATCTATATTTTCGGCTCCCCTGTTTTAGCAAGATTAGTTGAGCACATTAATACTTACAAGCTACCGTTGTCATCTCCAGCTTTGCACCCATAACCACCTCTAACTCTCCTGCAAGAAATGCAAAATGCCGACAAAGAATTAGCATAAAAATAAGAAAATGGAAGTGTATAGATCATAAAACAGACTAAAATAGAACAGAGAGGGAGAGAGACGGGCGAGGTCGAATGGTCCAGAAGACAGAGTAATTCCAGTCTGAATTTAAACAGACGGTTCTGAGGGCCTCATGAAGGGCCATCATCCCAACAGCTTCTTTGCTTCTGTCTGTTGCTCCTGATCCCACCATGGCTTCTCTATGTAATTTTCTTGGAAAATTAAAGGATTTATTTGAAGTATTTTTGTTGGGTATTTGGCTTAGTAGAGCATAGTGAAGAATGCTTGTAAAATATCAACCACAGAGGAGAGTAGGAGCGAGGAGACTCTTTTTTTCTGCTATCTCTCTTTAACTCTTTTCATCACTTCGTTACCACTTTTTCTCTCTCTCTTTACTTTTTACCTTCTTCACTTGTCAGATTACCGAACCTGATAAATGGGGACTTAATAAAGGAAAGGAAAGTACTCCCTGCGAGTGTGTGAGAAGGGGGAGGAGAGTGGGTGCGTCCGTTGCGTCTGTATGTTTAGGTTCAAAGAATGTCGCCTCAATGTTTGTATTTTCTAAAGCATGTTTGACTATTCTCTAAAATTGGACTTCAAAAGTAATTCTAATATTAAGAGTTTGTTTGGCCTCATTTTAATCCAATTAAAATTAAAAATATAGTCATTATTGAGTTTCACTCGTCTAATAAAAGTCAATAATAACAGCTAATTGTTCAATTTTAATCTTATTTTAATTTCTACCAAACACCCTCTAAGATAATGTATTTTTATTTTATGAAGCGATCACCATTGTTAAGAGGAACAATCAAACCCTCATATGTTGCACTATTTTAATATTTAACCAATGTAAATTTATTCCTTAACATATGTTCTGGAAAGTGGTGATTCATTTGAATAAACAATCCTAAAATTCTTTACTCGTTTAAGTTTTAATTAGATTAAATTGCTCGTTTGAGCTTAAAAATATAAATTGTGTGAGGAAAAAAATTCAAATATGATGTTTTAATTCATTATGATGGTGGTTGGAAAAGGACGCGAATGGTTGCCATTAATAAGGAGTGTATAAAATTGTAGTTTTCTTGAGAGGTATTAAAGAAAAGAAGAATTGAAAATGAAAATAGCTTTTTTTTTTAACGCAATTGATCTAATTCACATTACAATGGTAGCTTTTAATAGAGTAAATAACTAATTACAACAACTAATTAACTTGACAACTGTACATAATTACTTCCTAACATTGGCGCTAAATTGACTTGAGTTGAACTGGACACTTGCTGTTGAACCGTTGATATTTAATGCCTTGTTGAATCCTCTGGTGTTGAGCAACTCGTGATTATCTTTAGAACGTGGAATAGTTCCATCGACAAACCCTTGCTTATTCTATACAGACAAGGCAATCGTCATTGATCTACTCCAGGAAGGATAATTCTCCCCAGTCAATAGTTTTGAAACAAGGATCAATCCAGGATTATCTGAATGATGCAGAAAATATGGATTAGATCCAGGATTAACTAATGCCTCATTATCCATCGCCAAACTGATAAGCAGATCTTCACCGAGGAATCGATCAGTTGAATCTAACCGAAAATAGTGATAATCAAAATCAATGGTGGTGTGCAGCAATTAGTGCTCTGATACCGTATCGAAGAAACGAAGAATTGAAATTGATCAAATTCACATTACAATGGTAGCTTTTAATAAAGTAACTAACTAGTTATAACTAACTAACCAACTTGACAACTGTACATAACTACTCCCTAACTAACATTGGC
>CAIGRS010166660.1:0-13795 GCA_903798395.1 Fraxinus floribunda | reverse complement strand
ATTAAATAAAATGAGTAACATGCATAATTAGCAGTTATGAAAATGTCAATAGTTTAATGCCATTTTTCCATTTGAATGTTGAAGGTTGCCCTTCTTATACTCGTATGATACCTTCTCTTCAGCTATGCATTCATGTCTGCTTACACGATTAACTGCTCCTTATTTGCATTTTCTAGTGCATGCTATTTATTCAATTTTATTTTTATCTTTATATTGGTGGGTGGGGGAGTTGAGTTGAGAATAGCTTTTACTTATTATTGCTATCTTTTTTAGTAATGTGATTATTTCAGAAAGCGTATGGAAACCACAAGTTTTCTTTGTTGTCCTAGATATATGTGCATGCATTATGCTTGATAAATGTACAAATGCCTATTGCTTTACATCAACAGATATCAAAAGCCTTTGTTCTGTCTGTTTTAACTTTTACGTATCAATTTACATTAGTTCTGAATGTGCAGGTGAATGTTTCTATCTCACCCAGTGACAACTACTGCATTGAGGTTGTACTTCGCTGCTTGGCGGTTGAAGGTGATGGACTCGGTCCACATGAAGTCCACGATGGTGGTATTCTTGGTAATGTCATCGCAGCTGGCTTCAAAGGTAATAAACCGCCAGTAGCTACAGTATTTATAGTATACGTGTTATATGGACATGGTTTAATTGACCACAAAATACTGCATATTAGGTGCAGAATTTGCAGTGACTACATATAGTCAGTGTNTGCCCCCCCCCCCCCCCCCCAATCTTGGTACTCATTTGTTGGTTTGGGAACGTGAACGGAGTGGGGAATAGGTAGCCATGTCAGGAAACTGGGCTGTAATCTATATTTTGATTCATGACTTTTCTGTTTCCGCTGACTTCAAATTTTAGCGTTCACTGAGAGCCATCAATATTCTGTGTCAGGGGAACTTTTTCGATTTCAAGCTGGAGTGACAATGGAGATCTCTCGCTTAGATGCCTGGTATTCAAGCAGTGATGGTTCCTTGGAAGGCCCAGCTACTTATATAGTTCGGGGCGTTTGTCGTAGGTGTTGCATACCGGAAACGGTTCTTCGATGCATGCAGGTAACAAAGCTTGCTGTGTTTGCTAATATTTACTTCTGTCACCATCTATATAAATGTCAAGCTATTAGTATGCATTAAGTCAAAATTCTGTATAATTTTTTTCTGTGTTTAAAAGAAACTTCTTGGAAGTAGCAGCTAAAAACAAGTAGATCAAGTGTTTTTCTCTCGTTTTATTTGTATATCTAAACTGTTCGTCTACAGATCTCTGTTTCACTTATGGAGTCTGGCAATCCACCTGATATCCATCACGAGTTCATGGAGCTAATTACAAGTCCTGAGACTAATTTTCTTCATTTATTCAGCCAGCACCAATTGCAGGTAAGCGAGCTTTGAGTTCTCTGTCTGTTTGATCATGGAAACGAGCAACAAATTCTCATTTTCCCACCAGTGAATCTCCCTTTTCAGTGTTCTAACTTTCCTTAGCTTGCTCACATCCGAGTTATCTATAAGTGCCCCTAATCAAAGTGGGATTAATATTTATTTTTCTACTCTCTGGTTTTTTTTTTGTTTTTTTGTCTTTCAAAATTTGGTTTAATTTGATGATTATTTTGGGAGTCTCCTTGTCGATCCTCATCCCTAGAGGGCACGCAGATAGAGTTGAAATAATTGGAAACCTGTTTAAAATTTGCTTAGTTGCTGAGTGATTGTGCAACTGGGCAAATAAATTGAAAGCTTGGGCGAGACAATCACAGTTACTCATATTTAAATCATTAATATGATTTGAATCATTTTCAATTTCAGATCCCTGTTAATAAAATAACATTAAAATTCTAAATTTGGGCATTATCAGTTTTCCTTTTTAATTAACTATTAGCCTATTGGGGATGCTGGTGCTTCTCTTTCTTTCTTGATTCTTCTGGTTTTGGGGTGGAAATGTTGTCCGCATCTGGAGATTTGCTATAGAGATTCTATTTCTGTTCCCATCTCAACCGCTCAGGGGTATTTGTGGAAGTAAATTATACCTTTCCAACTGTAAGAATCTTCAAATTTACAGCACAATAACCTATCGCAGAATCACAGTTTGCAAATGTTCCTTGACTAAATATTCATTGGTGCCACGACTCAATCCGTCTGACTAATAATCTTGAATGTGCTTGCAGGAATTTTTATTATTCGAGAGAGAGTACTCAATACTAGAGATGGAGCACAAGGAGTCCATTTCTTGATGAGCGAGCGGGTGTAGAATTTTGAACTGATGTACTACAAACATTTACAATGGCAGTGATCGAGAAATGGGTGAAAGAAGGTGAAGGCCATAAAGCCACCATTACCCTCTATGCTAAGAACTTTTACAATGGCATGCTCGAGGAATGGATGAGAGAAGGGGAAGGCCATAAGCCACCATTGCCCTTTATCTCGTTAATATATAGTAACGTGGAGTTCTCATCTGGCTACATTTCCAGCAGACTTTTAGTACGTCTCATGTGTGTGAAACCACCATTAAATTTAAAATTGTCCTTGTTTTATCATGTAAGGGCTTGGTTAGCAGTGTACATAGATGCAAGTTCCGTTCAACTCAACTAGAAGAATATCCATGGCAAGAGGGATCTATGTTCAAGGAAATAAATCATGAATGATATATGTTTAAGGAAATAAATTATGAAATTGCAGAGATGCCGACCATAAAATCATTGCTGATTTAATCAAAAAATATGAATTATACTGGAGAAATGTGAGACGCCTTTTTTAGGAAAACTAAAATCAAACAAGAGCCTCATATAATTCTTAAATAATTGTGAATGTTTAATATGTGGACATAAATGAATATACCTGCTGTTGATAACATCAAACTCGTGAAGTGGGGACTTTCTGTTTTAGTTTGGCAAAGTTTTTTAGTTTTTTAATTAGCAGGTCGGGTTGGGTGGTTTTTGTCGGGTTGGATGGGTTAACCCACAACCCGACCCAACCCAACTAACTTAATCTTGCCAACCGATCCAACCAAAAAAAAAATGGAAAAAATCGACCCAACCCGGTCGGGTCGGGCGGGTTTTTGCCCACCCCTAAATATTATCATGATTTGATGAAAGATTTGGCCCCCCGTTTGGTGCATATTAAAATTTTCATTTTTATTTTTCTACTCATTTTCAACCACACATTCTTCAATAAAATAATATTTTCTATCACATCAATAATCTTTCTTTCTTTTTTAATCATACATTTTTCATCAATCTACTATTTTAGAATACATTTTTTTTAAAATAATGTGGTTTAAACACACCCGCTATGAAATATATTTCTGTGCATTTGCCATATGAAATTCGAACGACCAACTTCTGAGGTCTATCGTACGATACCTCTAGGCCAAGTTAAAATCTTGGAGTATTTTTCCATGAATTTTGGAATTCTTATGCTCTATTGGATTTCGGGACTAGCTATGTGTTCGAGCAAAGATGTCTTCAAGTGTAGAATTCGGAGGTTACAGGGTAATAGATGGAACAACAACACAAGTACCAACAAGACTTGACTGAACAAATGTAGATAGAATGTTTGACCGATTTTTCATCGTCATTATACTGCAAGCTTTACTGATGAAAAACTCTTGTTTGCAAGTCGAGTTGTTTCACGCGGAAGTTCGAACTTCGCTAACAATTAAAAGATTCAGACGATTGTGTAAGGAACAAACCTCTCGAGACAATCCCAACAATGAATGTTTTATTTATGAAGATTACAAGAAGCGAAATGCCTCCAAGGAGCACAAACAAACTGAACAATTGAAAGTTAATAATAAGAAATGAAAAGAAACGAAATTAATTATTCTTTGTTCGAGAGTGATTTGATCGGGGTTCTTTGCTTCTATGTCTTCTCTTCTCTTTTATACTCATTTGACGATTTTTGTAGTAGAACTATTTGATAACTGCTCGTCGCCTTGTAACTACCCACTTTCTCCATAGTGACCGACTTGTCGATAAACTTCCATCTTTAATTGCTGCCATTACTCCCATTGCTTAACTACATGCGATTGAGATTCTTGAATCATGGAATGTGATAAGATCGCCCATTAACCATTTCAATATCCATTGCTTTTAAATGATTCACAAGACGTTACATTTGCCCAACTCTTGGGCATATAATGGGCTTAGGCGATAATGATACTATACTTGCACAGATCTTGGGCGATGAACTGGCTTGAGCGATGATGAGCCTTTGCTTCGTAATGGATTTTTTACATGGTCTCATTTGGGCTTGTCCTTCGAATCTCCTAACTGTGTTTCATTTCTTGGACCCTTTAATTGGGTATCATTTTTGTATGTCAACAAGGGCAGAATTTCCATGGCATTAGGGTGATATGTCGCATACATTCTCGCCATGCTTTTTATTATTCGCACTACATTTTAATTACAATTGGGGTCCTCAATTTTTGATGTAACACATGCGGCCAAACTTTTTTAGTCGGAGTTTTTATTTTCAACCTTTCATTAAGAATATATTCCATCCTCAATGATGGTTCTTGTCAAAATAATTTATTTACGCACTTTAAAATAAGGAAAAAGATTGTTTCACTTTTGTATTTATTATTTTTTAGTAATATTATAGGCTAAAAAGTCATTTATATCCTTCCAATTGATTTTTTGAGACAAGATTCACTAATTAATGAGAGGTTGTAAGATTAAAAAAAAAAAAAACATCAAAAGAATGTCAGGACTTAAGTTCACAATGAACAAAACTTGTGACTTTCAAGTTCCAATAAAATGTGGGGTAGAGAAAAAAAAAAGAAGTGTAATATTAATATAATTATCATTTAAAGTCATCAACTTCCGCTCATTATTACATTTATGTTCTCAATTTCTTTTTGCCGATTATCATTTAAAGTCATCAACTTCTGCTCATTATTACATTTATGTTCTCAATTTCTTTTTGCTGAATTATTATCTTAACCTTTCATGAACCTTATATTTTGCCTCTAATAACAATTTTTGTTTAAAGAATTTGTGAGAACATTTAAAAAAAATAAAAATTGCTCTCATTTTTAAACAAGCAAGAAAAATATATTGTTTGAGCATCATCCTTAAAAAAGAAAATAAGAAAAAATTATTATTTTGGTTAGGCTTAAAATCCAATTAAAATTGAAAATATGGCCGTTATTGGGTCCCACCCGTCTAATAAAAGTCAACAATAACGGCTATATTTTCAATTTTAATCTGATTTTAATCTCTACCACATACCCCCTTACTAATGAGATATTGAAATTGGATACAAACCGTAATCAATTTTGAATTTTCCGCTTAACGGTTAAGGGGAAAGGGCAAATCTGTAACTTCAGTGGTACAGGGTAAATTAGTAACTTCAGTAAACCACTGTCCTTCACCTATAAATTAGGTCCTAAACAGTAAACACGCCACATTCAACATTATTTACCCCCAAAAAATTCTCCTCCAAGAAATCTCAACGAATTGGAATCTTGATTATTATTTCGATCTTCGGAAGAGATATTTCACTTTTTTTTTGATTTTTTGATTTGATCGATCAGGTTCGCTATTTCACATTTATTTCTAGATTTATGTTATGTATCTACGCATTTTGGCTTTTCGATTTTGTTGTTTTGCAATCAGTCCATCTATTCATCCACCACCATTGATGGGTCTTCGACAATCATCCGGTCCCTTTTTCACAATGACTGGATCGAATTCTTCTGATTTTCCTTGGTGGATTTTTAGGGTTCTAAACTTTAGGACCTTTTTCTCGTTTTATACGTCCTTGGATTTTTGGCACTCGTCGGATTGGAAAAATTCATGAAATTAAGGTTTCTAATATACGGATTAAGTGGGTTGTTCTGAGGATCTTATTGGACGGTCTTGGCTACGATAAAGATCTAAGGACTCTTAACTCTACATCCCTAAGCTAAGGCTTGATTTGTGGGTTGATAACCAATGGGAGTCCTTCCCTTATAAGATAATTTTAAGTGTTAGCTCTACCAATGTGGTTGTTACAATTGTATCGAAGTGTGCATCCTTCCTTTTGGGAAACATGGAGAAGGCTACTCCTAGTAGAAGACTGGTTCCGTGAGGTCACCGGGGATATGGGCTGGCTTGGACCTCGGATTTGAAAGGAGGGGTGTAATTTTATAACTCGAATTGTGTTCAACCACATTCTGGAGCTAAGACTTGGTTTCTGGAATTATAATCAATTGGGTACCCACTACAAGCCAGTTTAAGTGTGAGGAGTTCTACACAATGTGGTTGTTAGAGAAGATCTGTTAATTGTTGTTTCCCATTTAGGAATCTTATTCTGTAGGCATTTTAATCGGTCAATAAGTTGGATCTTCAACAGTGGGTGGGTTTTCTCGCATTTATCTTGGGTTTTACAGAATCAGAAATATAATGTTTCTGCTACATGAAAAGTGGGTTTTCTGGGAAATTCCTGGCTATAGTGAAGTTTGATTATTGCTGCCTCTCGAATATGGTTCTGATTTACAGGTCTTTATATGTTCTTCTCATCTTCTGGAGGTATTTTATTTAGTATTTGTTAGTAGAATCTCAGATATCGGTTGAGACAGCCACTGATGGTATCCTAGTGGTTGGATTTTAGAGATCAGTTTTTGCACATTGGGATACTTGTTCCTTTGTGGCATACAATAGAGTAATCGTATTTGGGGATCAGAAATTTGAATTTGATGGGTATACTGAATTGTAATTTTGCATTTGGATTTCCTATCTTCGCAAGAAAGAGATTATTGTCTGAATGGAGGCAAGTTTGGACTGCCTTGATTAACCTGTGATTTGTTGTGTGTATAGTATTATAATGGAGGTCAAGGCTGCAAGGAAAATCTCTGTCTTCAATCAACTTGAAGGAGAATTTGCTAAAAATAAAGTCTGCGTCTACTGGCTCTCTGGGAGATGCAATCGGGATCCATGCAGGTTCATGCACAGGGAATCACCCCCACAAACTAGGAAGACCCATTCAGCATCACTCAAGGGCCATTACCTAAAATCTAGCAGGACCTGGAAGAATCCTAACTTCTGCACTCCCAAGAATGGTACAGTTCTAACTAATGGAGGAGATGGACCCAAGCGTACAAGTGGGGAAGTCGCCCAACAAGAGGTCCTAGCAAAGAATGGAAGAAAAATTGATCGGGAGGACCAAGAAATGGTCATAACCTCCAATGGAAGTATCCACTGTAAGCGAATCGCACAAAAGATCTCTGAAGTAGTTGAACGTGATAGTAAATCTGTTCAAAAAACCCTGCCAAAGCTATGCAAGCACTGGGTTACAGACAATTGTGTCCATGGCGATAAGTGCAAGGACATACACTCTTGGTTCTGTGGATCTGGATTCACGATGTTGACGAAGTTAGAGGGGCACACTAAGGTGGTTGTTAATCTGATAACAGTGCTTTTTATTATTTTTGAATCATATTTAATCTGTTAGTAATTTCCCTATGTTTTTGCAATCCTATTGGAACTGCTCTTTTATACAGATTTTATTAAGTCCCTGTTTGAGCCACATTATTTTTTTCATTCTCATTCTTCTACTCATTTTCAACCACACATTCTTCAATAAAATAACATTTTCCATTACATCAATAATTTTTCCTTCTTTTTTGGCCCTGTTTGAGCCACATTATTTTTTTCATTCTCATTCTTCTACTCATTTTCAACCACACATTCTTCAATAAAATAATATTTTCCATCACATCAATAATTTTTCCTTCTTTTTCAACCACACATTCCCCATCACATCACTTCAAAAAAATGCATTTTCTCATTTTAATGTGCATCAAATGGGCTCTAAATGGTTTAACAAACTATTGCATTCAGTACTAACAATATTTCTTTCTAATGGAATTTTGTACAGAACATTACTGGAATTTCTCTCCCATCAGGTTCTGACAAGCTATACTCTGTTAGTAAAGATAGAACTCTCCGCGTTTGGGACTGCAACAGTGGTCAGGTATGGATAATTTTACTTCTCTCGGTTAAAATGCCACGTTGGGTGAATCAGATGTGTGATCCATAACATGATTATATAATCTCAATGCAGTCTGCTGGTGCTGTTGATCTCGATGGTGAAGTTGGGTGCTTGATTAGTGAAGGTCCATGGCTGTTTGCTGGATTGCCTAATGCAATTAAGGTAACTAATGTTCTTTACCTAGTTAATTACATGTTACCTTGACAGAATAGACTTTGCTCAGTTTTTGAATCCATGTTGAACTTAGTTTCTTTCTACTCATGGATTTTTGGTTATTTAGGGATGGAATTTACAAGCTCAAACAGAACTTTTTCTTAGTGAACCTGTTGGGCAAGTTTATTCTATGGTTGTGGACAATAATATGCTTTTTGCTGGAACAGAGGTAAGTACTTTTGGAGCTCTTCAGTGTTTTGCTCTTTTTAAGTTTGTGATTTTGGATCCCTATAATATCGTGAGCGCATTAGTTAGTGCAGTTTAGTTGTTTAAGCTGAGGAAGATTTGGAAAAAGTTATTCACTGAAATTTCACATCTTGTTGTTGACTATAAACCATATTCTGGTTTCTCATTTTTTTGTATCTTATGGCTCCAGGAAGGTACCATATTAGCATGGAAATGGGGTACTGAAACCAACATTCCTAAACTGGCTGCAACGATGAAGGGACACAATGGTGCTGTTTGTTCACTTCTTGTGGGAGCTAATAACAAGCTTTATTCGGGTTCGTGTGACAATACCACACGGGTATGCTTTCTGACAGGAGACTTATTTTCTCAACTTTTTACGTTTGAATGTGTTTATAAGCTCTGTCAGTAGATGGTAGAGATGACTTGTTTATATATGTTGCCAATTTACCCATGTTGGCTACTTGGCTTATTGGCCCATGTCGTATATCAATGAAACGGAAACAATTGCCCTTTATGTATGCAATTATCAGTCATGTTGACACTATTAGGACTAATGTTTTGATGTGTCTAGTCTTTTATTTTGTGTTCTCCCCAAGTAATTTTTCGAGCACCTGTTGTCAGAGATGGAGTCCTTACAACTTCTTTTATTTATTTATTTATTTATTTTTTACTTGCTCCTCCTTTTTTTTGATTCCTTCTCTTTTTAGTCCAATGTTTTGAACTCACTGAGGAATTTTGCTCATGTATATGCGTTTTGAAGGTTTGGGACCTCCAAACGCTGCAGTGTATACAGACATTACACGGGCATACCGGAGATGTAACGTCTGTCATTTGTTGGGACAGATATTTGTTATCTGCTTCTGTGGACAACACATTAAAGGTTCGTCACTTCACTGCCATAAATTAGTAGATAGGTGTTGCTTTAGTTTCTGATGGTTCTAATAAGATCATCCTCACAGGTTTGGGCTGCGACTCAGAGTGGGAAGTTGGAAGTGGTCTATGAGCTCAAGGAAGAATATGTAAGTTAAAAATGGTTCTTATATGACTTCCCTGGAATGCATTATGTGCATTTTATTGCGTACCTGTGCCTGTTCTTTCTCTTTTGATCTTCTAAACTTCATAGGTATTCTACATATGTGACATCTTTCAGGGGGTTATTTCTCTTTTTGGGATGACAGACGCTGAAGCTCAGCCTATTCTTTTCTGCTCATATAGCGACAATACTGTTCGCATATATGACTTGCCCTCGTTAGTATCATCAAACTATTATCATCCTTGTTGATATTATTCACCCCCTCTGTGCTGGCTTGTTGATTATTTATATATATATGGTTATAGGTTTAATGAAAGGGGCAGAATATTTTCGAAAGACGTAGTCCAAGTGATTCAAATTGGCATTGGTGGTCTCTTTTTCACCGGTGATGCAACAGGACAGCTCTCCGTCTGGAAATTGCTTGGAGTTCCGTGTGCAATGGGATCTTGAGAGCTATTGTTCTGGAAAAGAATCAGTCTATCTGTTCTGAATTCCTACCGGCTAAAGCTATCAATTTGAATTTGTATTGGTGGCTTCCTCACACTACTGTGTTTCATTGTTGACAATGTTATGATCAATTTTTCGGTTGCGATGTTCTAAAATTTGATGTATTTTTGGCAGCAAAAGCTACCGTATATTGAGAGAGGAAAGCCCATGTAAATATACACTCGCTTCAGATTGTTAACATCGTTCTTATTTTTATATGTTCAGATTTCAGATCTACATTTTTTGTATCATGTTCTGCGTTATATGCACATCTAACGGTGACTGATTTTCTTATGAACTCCATTATTCCGTGTCTATACTTGAGCCGAGTAATTTTATAGTGAATTTGCTAAGTATCCTTGGTTGAACGACCAGGTTACCTTCTGTTATGTTAAAAACAGAGCTTAGTCTCATCTCACTGAATATTGATCACACGTACTCTTGGATACTAATGAGCCATTAACAAAAAGTAAAACATCTGACAATAAAACGAAACATCAATCCCTGCAACCTATAAACAAAAAATGGTATTGCAGCCTAACTTGGAAGAAAAATACGCACACTTTCTGTTTATTCTAATCTCTGTAATTTTATTGTATGCTGCGATTCCCTTTTTACACAATGCTAGTAAAAAAACACGTGCTTTCTTCTCTCTCCTCTCTCTCTGTTCACTGATAACTTAAATGATTCACAGAAGGCCAACCCTCACTATTTTCCAATAATTTCTACTTTCCCATATGATCATGTAAATACTTGTACCTATCTCCATAATGACGGAAAGAGGAGACCTTGATGGTGCGCGAGTTGAGCGACCGCACATGGCCTCATCATTGTAGGGGCACCGAAAAAAATTGTTATTTGTGTATATATATGTATAATTATATATTTAAAATATTTATTAATTTTAAAATTTAAAATTTTAATTGTTAAGTTAAAGGGCACAATATTTATGAAAAATGAGTTAAAAGATAAACAAATGATGTTTTTTATTTATCGTGAGTTGAGCCACCGAACATGACCTCATCATTAGAGGGACACCAAAAAAAAAATTGTTATTTGTGTATATATATGTATAATTATATATTTAAAATATTTATTAATTTTAAAATTTAAAATTTTAATTATTATGTTAAGTTAAAAGGCACAATAGTTATGAAAAATGAGTAAAAAGATAGACAAATGATGCTTTTTATTTAATAGTATTTTTTTATTCCTAAATACATATCATAAATAGACATTTTTATTATGGCCTAACTTTAATATCTATTGGACAAGATTTGCTAGAAACGAAAGTTATATTAGTTAGTTTGCTTCTAAAAATGCGAGAATAAATATTTTTACATGATTTGTTATTTTCAAAGTTTATATGTAGTATTTGATAGTTCTGATTTCAAAGTTTTCTCATATGGAATTACACGAAAAGTTTACGAGGTTGGATGGTTCTTTATTGATGACATGAATTTTGATTAACGGTATTTAAATATTATAATTTTGCGATATAATATTATTGAAATATTTATATATTTTTTTAATTTCATGAAAGAGACACCATTTTAAAATGTCGCACATGGCTTCCAAAATTTCAAGGCGGCCTTGATGACAGATTCCTTGAGCAAACATTCTGCACGCCTGTTTTCTTTCAGGGCTTTGCCTTTGGACTTGATTTCTGGTTGAGTTGAAGTTCTCATGCTCGTGATAAGCATAAATTTGCACTGAATGCTCATAAGACTAGGCCACAGTAATGAATTCCTTATGTAATTGTAATTTCGATCTTTTTCAAAATTTTTTAATATTGGAATCTGCGGATAATTGGAGTTTCCAGTGTAGCTTTGAGTTTGCACTCGAATTGGACTCCTTGAAGAGAGGAAGTTATTGTACTGTAAATTCCTGTTTAGACTCCTTGGAAAACTGCAATTCACAACAGTGAAAGGTTACCTCTGATGGAGCCATTCTGGTGGCACATGTGCATTTAAAGGATTGTCCGACTATCTGAGCAAACTTTCCAGCTGTTGTGGAATGCTCACTCCACAAGTTTCGGGACGACAATGTTCCTGTTAAGAATATTGCTCTTCCTAGGCAGCATTCCTTTTCTCTTGCTGCTTCTGAGGTTGTTTTTCCTGTTTCTCTGGGTTCATTGGTATAGAATCTAAACCTCTGATGATTTCCTGTGTTTATTCTGGTTTTCCATTCTTGCTACCCTGATATGATAATGAACATTGATCAAAACTATAAATATGGAATTCAAAGGTGTCAACGCATAAAAATGAGGTCTAATTAAACGGCCTAAAGAATAAAGCACAGTTGGGGAATTTGAAGGACATGCCCAAGTGAGATCATGTAAAAGGGCCCAAAATAGGGGTATGTAGTGGAGACCCATCATCTCCCAAATATACAAGACGCCCAAGTTCTGGGTGAGTACATCACTTTATGAATATTCAAGGCGACGGTGCTATCATCGTCCAAGACTGACAAAACGCCCAAGATCTAGGTAAATGGTTATCTCAAGCAACGGTTACTAAGGCAGTTAAAAATGAAATCTCATCGTGTCTCATGATCCAAGAAATATCGGTTATAAGCAGTTCAAGGATAAAATTAATGACAGCAGTTAGAGGGGCAGTTCCATGACAAGTCGACCATAATGAAGAACATGGGTAGTTAAAGAACGACCAGTAGTTCCAGGCAGTTCTACGACAAAAAAGTTCGGAGGAGTATAAAAGAGAAGAGAAGACATAGAAGAAAGGACCCCGAATCAAACACTCTCGAACAGAGAATATGTAATTTTCATTTCCTTTACTTTTATCGCATTTAACTTTCAACTGTTCTGTGTGCTTGCGCCCATTGGAGGCATTTTCGTTTCTCACCTATTGTAAATCTTAAGAAAGGAGCCCCGAATCAAACACTCTAGAATAGAGAATATGTAATTTTCATTTCTTTTACTTTTATCACATTTAACTTTCAACTGTTCTGTGTGCTTGCGCCCATTGGAGGCATTTTCGTTTCTCACCTATTGTAAATCTTCATTAATAAAACATCCATTTTTGGAAGTTTGTCTCAAGAGGTCTATTCCTTTCATAATCGTCTGAACCCTTCTCTTAATTGTTAGCGAGGCCCGACTTTCCGTTCGAAACAATTTAGCACGTCCAGTGGGATAGTTTGGTGTTTGAAGATACAAAGGTGAAAGCAATATGTCTCATAAAAACTCTGATAAAGAGCCAGCAAGTCGGGACTAGTCCAGTCTGTGATTGAACTATATGAGGAGCAACAGAACACTCCAAGAATAGATGGACAGAGCCAAAGTGGTTACGAGCCAGTGACAGATTTGAGTCCTCGGACCATGCACGCATTGCTAAGTGAACTCACACAAGACGTCATTGAGTAGGTAAACTTACGAAATATTCATAACATGGAAAAATTTATTCAAAATGGGAATCACATTATGACAATATGGCCAAACAACTAACAAGCTGAATGAAACCATGAATAAGTTAGTAGGCCAAATTTGTTAACCGTTTATGCCAAGCTTAGGGAATTACTTTCAAGTTGGAACAGTTGTAGGTCATAATTTCCCAGTCCCAAGTCCAAATTAAGGAATAGAATCACCTTTTGGACCATCTACTTCAAACCAAGGGGGTGGTGGAATGACTAACTTGAATATTGGTAACGAAGCCTCAAACTTGGGGGGTAGCCCAAATGCTAGAGACAATGCTCAACCAATGGACAAAATGCTTTGCGTATTAATGAGGGTGGGAATACTCAGGTTAACGGTAATAACGGTTTAAATAATGGTATTCCTGACACAAACCAAATACCAAACATTAGGCCTCAAGTGACCCCACCAATGAATCAGCCCGTAAGAGTCCCATATGATCCTAACACTATGTTGAGGAATCAAATCACAGAAATA